>CM053784.1:302421725-302611725 GCA_028749045.1 Cupressus sempervirens | reverse complement strand
CTAACCCAGGATCCAAAAAAAATTAGGGTTTGTGTCTTAGGTCCTATTCAAAAAAGTCAAAAGTAAAAAATTTAAAAAAATTAAAAAAGTAAATTTCAAATCAACGTGCACACTCGTGCACCGAATATGTTGCACAATAGTGTATCATACCTTAGTGATGCACCAATGTTCAGCTATATAGATGTACACCACTATACCAACAAGGGTGAGTTAGTTTATATAAACCCCCACCCCACCTTTCTTACTCACTTTATTTTATTTTCTTTGCATGCTCGCTCCTCACACTCTGACATGCCACCTGCTATCTCGAATGTTGCAACTATGATAAACACCTACTCTACAAACTATACATAGGATCTAGTGCATCTTCTACTCCTTTGCATCATCTATGCAACCAAGTGTGGTGCATAGTTACCCACCTAATTGGGTGCACATGAGATGTGCACCCATTTTTGGAAGTTTTCAAAAAACTCAAACACAAATGCAAAAATAATGGGGTGCACTACTGCTTCAATGCACCCCATATGCAAAACCCTCCAAAATTCAAATGAAAGGTTCTTTGTGTGTGGTAGCACACCTGGCTTGGTGCAGTCCTATGCACCTCCCCTTTGGCCACACACTAAACTAAACTTAAAACATAGAACAAGCATGAAAACAAAGGGTATGCACTTGCACACCCGGACAAGTCTGCTAGTGTGCACCTCTACTCAAGAGAAACATTTAAAAACTTAAAGGAAATGTTTTAAAATGTAAAAAAGTGTAACTTGAACCAATGTTTGGTGCAAATCTGTGCACCTGATTACGTGCAAAAATGCAAACCTTATATTTTAAACTTTGTTTTAAAAAAGATAATATTGAATGTTTTTCACACATTTAACCTTTTGGGTTTTTTTCTAAATAAGATTAAACATTTTCATAATCTTTTCACTTTTAAAAAAACTAATGGACAACTTCATTTTCTCTTGTAGAGATAATGGCATCCTCTTCTAGTGAGAAAATGACACCAAAACCTATGGTGTTCAAGTTCCAAGAGATTCTATCAAAATTGAGATTCCAAGATGATTATGCAAAGATTAAGGACACCAACTTGGGGCACACTAATCCGAGAGTTCCTCAAGATATGCAAGAAGCTCAAGGAGAGATCAACTTTGGTAATAGCTTTAATCTAGTCAGGGTTGGTGAATGTAGCTTCACACCAAACATTAGTACAATCATTTGAGCTCATTATGACACTTGCACAACACTTTGTTCCTGAGGGAAGGGTGGTGAAGAGTGTAACTAGAGAAGCTATTCTTAACCTCTGACCTGACAAGATTGAGAGGGTCTTCCATCTCCCTAGGGCAGATCAATTCATTAGACTCACATATGAGGTGGCTGAAAGGTGGTATCAAGAGCACCTGAAAGAGGCAACATATATCATTCAATCATCCTATCTCATTTATAAGACACCTTTAGGAAAGGTGACATGAAAGGTGAATATGAAAAGGGGATATATGAAGGAGGATATTTGATATTCTATCATTCTTTTGAGTAGAGTAATGGGTCTACCAGCGGTTGAGCACTTGAATATTTTCATGGTAAATTTCATTGAGACTATTAAGTTGGAAAAGATTCCACTTGACTGGGCCACCACATTGAGTGAGAACTTGTGTGAACAATTGGAGGTAGTCAAAGATAAAAAGAAGTTCTACATGACTTCATAATTGGTATATCCACTAGCAGCAAGGGCAATAGACTATCCTGGACTATACAAGAAAGGAAACATAATGGATCCCAATGCTTGGCCACATCCTCTAACCTCAATTAGTGAAGAAGAAGAACTCAAGAAAGAGAAAAGAATATAGAATCCTGAAAGATGCATTCATTTTTGCTATCATCGAATTTATTGAGGGAGATTATGCAAAATGATTATTTAATGATGCAGTTGCATAGATAATAACTCTTGGGGCTTACTACATTCAGTTTAAAACCTTTATATATCGAAGGGTAGTTGGTGCCACTATAAATCCAAAGAAGCTCCCTAGATATCCTTGTGATAGACTAGTCCTAGTCGAAATCACTAGACAGATGTAATCTACATATAATAGGGTAAGGAGACAATGGAGACCATGTTGGACATAGCCCCTAGTCATAAGACCATACCAAGTTAAGTGGAAGAAAAATATTCCATCTTTTGAATGGGAGTGGGAGTAATATCCCCTTGAGGATTATAATTCTCTCAGGTCCTATTTTGACAATATTGACAAAGTTGAGAGGCTGGCTGACAGGGAATTTCACAATGAAGAGGAAATTGAGGACCACTGGATGAATGCAGCAAATGACTACAATGTCTATATTAGGGACTATTATAGGATGACATTATATTAAATTGAAAAGGATTTGAAGGTTCAAATCCTAAAGGAGATACTGAAGCAAGACTTAGGGGAGTTATTGGATCCCCTATTCAACACAGATAAGATTGGGGAGAGGCCCATAATGAATGCTAAGGTGGATAGGGAGGAAAATGATGATATAAACCATAGGGCAAGGCATGTCATTAGGATGACATAGGATTGGATCAAGAAACTATTCTATCTTGATCCAATACTTGACACCGTGATTTTTCATGCACAAGCCCACCCTGATAAAGGTAGAGGAAAGAAGGTTAACATTCCTATCTTTGTAGCCTAGTCACCAATAAGGCTAGAGACAGTATACCAACTTGATCACCTAATTGGATACTCTCACCCTCCTGAGAGGAAGGGAAAAGGAAAAAGAAAGAGGAGTTCTCCTCAAAGGGCTGATACAGAAGAGGGTGAAGTATAGGAACCTCCTCAGCAATAGGGAGAAGATGTGTAGGGATAAAAAGATACTAGAGCTTCTCAAGACTAGCTAGATCCTCAATTATTGCCAATTACTCCTAGCAAGAATAAAGAGGGTGAAATCTAATAAGTCTCTTTTCCTTCACAGGTAGAACTAGCATCCCTTTCCACCTCCAAGAAGTAGAAGAAGATCAAGATCCTAGTGAAGAAGAGGCAAAGGGTGATTAGAAGGATAGTTCCTTTTCCTAAGGGAGGAGGAGGAGGAGAAGAAGAAGAAGAAGAAGAAGAAGAAGAAGAAGAAGAAGAAGAAGAAGAAGAAGAGGAAGGAGAGGAGGAGGATGTGCCCATATAGAGAAGAACTCAGCTAGCTAGAGCCATAGAGCAACAAAAGAGGAGTACCATGGTAACACTACCATCTACCCCAGATGAGTTTTTGGAAGTAATTTCTTCAAAAGATGAAGTGCAAAAATGGGTGGATGAGTAGAGTTAAGAAGGTGATGACACATTCAAAATGTCAAATTTTTATTTTATGCTCATTGGTACAAAATTAATTGGGGATAAGATCAGGGATACCCCTATAGGTGAACCTCTATAGGAGGACTAGATGCAGATGATGCCAAAATCACAAGATCATGATCTTACTTCCCCATCCCCACCACAAGTCATGGTGGTGGATAAAGGCTTGGTTACTCCTCTGCCTCTACATTTTGAAGAAGAATAGGTTTAGAAGGAACCATAAGAGGAGTTGCAACAAATTTCAACCAATGAAGTGTCAAAAGAGGGATGGATAGTAGAATATTCTCAAAAATCCTCCCAAGACACTAAGGTGCAAGCTACAAGATCCACAGAGGTGGAGGCCACAAAAGGAGAGCCCTTGTAAAGAGAAAGAACTCCAAGGAGGAGTGATAAGGGAAAGGATGTAGTTGAGAATACTCCCTTATCCTCCTAAGATAGGCCTGCAAGTGAACAGATTCAAAGATGGCTATGAAAAAGAAATGATGAGGAGCATGAAGCCATAATTTCATGTGGATGAGGAGGATATCCTTGAATTGGCCAAGGTCTTAAATAAACCTATGTACCCGTCACATGAAGCAATACCATTAGCATTTATCAACAACACTTAGGATTAGGATTTGTTTTGTCAAGTGGCAATGCTTCCTTCTAATACAAATGCAAAAAGCTTGGACCAGAAGATTATCGAATCAAAGAGGTCATGCTTAGGAGACCCACATTAGATATGGCTAGATTAATAGTGACCCTAGGAATAAAGGAAGTTTTCAAAATCATGGACCAAGAAGGGGTTGAACTTAAAACACTTTGAAGGTAGACTACAATCATGAGAGGATATCTGGCTAAAGTGGTTGGTCCCCTAGATCTTGATCACCTAGATGAGACCCTAAATGATGTACTTAGAGAAGGTAGGGGTGTGCATCTAGACCCATTTTTGAAAGCCTATTAGCAGTGGTAGGAAATTTTTGGAGAAAAGGGTATTTTAATCATCTAGGGAAATCTTAAGTTACTACATGCTATGCAGGAGAATGTGAATAAGATGGTAGCAATTTTGAAGTAGGACTTCAGTATAACAAATGAAGTATGGGCCTAGAGCAAAGACTTACAAGTTTTGTAAACCATAAAGTGGCAAAGATATAGGATTTTGGTAGATGTGTATATACCTAAGGAATTGGATTTAATTGATGATTCAATTAAGAAGATTGTGGAAAATAATAAAGCAATGGAAACATTACATGCAAAGATTCACCAACTCAAACACCAAGCCCAAGGGAAAATTTTGGATGTAGAGAGGCATTATAGAGATGTGTGTCTAGAGATTTTTGAGGATGAAGAATGGGAGAAGTTATTGTTGGCAAAGGTAGTAGTGGAGAGATTCAAGAATTTTTTTGAGGAAGCCTCTAATGATGAGGAAATTTGATAGGCTTTTAGAATAGAGGAAGCCTTATTAGAGTTGGATACCAAACTTGAGGATTTTGCTAAGACTCAAATTGAGGTATACAACTATAGAAAGAAGGTTAAAGATAAATATGAGGCTTTAGATTTACCTAATATGGAAAAGATTACTTAGATTATAGAGAAATTCAAGGCAAAACATCTAGATAGCTTTGGGATGAAGGGGAACAAAACCTAGAAGCCAAAATTTCAATTTTGACACTCAATTTTTTTTTGAGATTTTGGACCCTTTTTGAGGTGCACAACTCCACAAGTGCATAGGTCCATAGGTCCATAGGTCTATAGGTGTATAGGTCAGCAAGTCCACAAGTCTATAGGTGCATAGGTCCACTTTTCCAGAGGTGCACTAATAGATAACTGCTAGTTCTAAAAATAGAGCTTCCCATGCATCAGAAACACATTTTGATAGCAAATTAACTCAGATAAATGCCTAGTGAAGGATCAACTTCCATTTTTGGCACTTCTAGACACTTCCACTTGGACTTAAAGTTTTCTTATTCTTTCTTCTCTCATGAATTCTTTGCTTTTGACATGTAAAGGCTCATGCATCCAATTAATAAATAAAACATGGATGGAGTCCTACGTAGCATTAGTTAGATTGTTAGTTTGTATATAATTAGTTTGTTTTATTAAATTAAAAACATTTTATTGCATGAAGATATCTCTCACTCTCAACACAAATTAAGGAGATGATTTCTTATAAATACTCCATTGTAATATGTAATTAGGGCCACCATTATTTTGCAATAAAATTATACTTTTGGTGCTCACATTTAGAGTGCAGTAGTTCTTGCCTAAATGTGTCATTATTTTTTGAATTTATGTTCATGGAATTGTGATTGAGCCCAAAGTGTATTGCTTTATTTCTGGTTATGCAATTCATTAATCATGGTGTTTGCTATGGTTTTCATAAATTTTGCTAACATATCTAGCTCAAGAAGAAATCATTGAATTGTACTTGCATAACATTTCATCTCGCATTAGCACACTTTTTGTGGCCTTGTGATTTGATGAAGGGTGAAACTTCATATGATCACCAAGTTTCTCATCGATGATTGCATTAGTGGAATCAAGGAAGCATTGCTTCTTCTTTCATTTGTTACCTACCAATTTCTTTGAAAGCTTAACTCACAGATTTGTCATTTTCCATAGCTTATGTCCATTAGGATTTCAATTTCATGTTATTTTCTTTAAAGTTTTGTTAATTTTTTTTTTACTAACCCACTTGTTAGAATAGAACTTCATTTTAGTTGCATTCTTAGATTACTTTCATAAAAAACATAAAAAAATACAAAAACATATTTCTTTTTTGTGTGTTTCATTTTGAAGCAGTGTGCAAGGTTTTTCATCTCATCTAAAATTAAAAATGAACCAGCAAAGACTTCCTTGTGAAAAATCATATTTATCTTCAACTAAACAGATTCTAGTAGGTCACAAGATCACCTAGAACCTTGGAGTTAATTCACAAGATCAACTTTTCAAGAGAGGAGTTCGCAAGAATTCTTGCCATTTAGAATCATGAATAATGATAGCTCAATTTAACTATTACCTCCACACATGTGAAATCTATCTCAACCATAAAACATAATTCATCCTTATACTTCTCTAGAAGCATAGGAGGTATTCTGTACCTTTGCTTCATTTCTTCTTGAAAGGACTTCATTATTCTATCAATGTCATTGTCCTTATAGCCTTTAGGTCTTGACCTATAAGCTCGAGTTATTTTTTGCATTGCACAATCATTTTCATTCCGAACTATGACACCAGGAAAATTCTTAATGGAATAGAAAAATATGTATATAAATAGGGATTCAAATCTAAAAATTGCACTCCTTGATTTCTTGATTCTTGATATGTTATCCAACAATCGTGTTCTAATAATATCACACATGTTAACTTCTTCACCTATTACTACTAAGTAAGTTGGATGAAGAAATCCTACAAGGATTGAATCTTTCCTAGATCCATGATTGTACTTACATCCCAAAATATGGCAAATGAGTCTCACTCCATCATCTTGAATTGAGTTGACTTTCATGTTTGTCCCATCAAAATATGTGTTGAGATTTGCGTCAATGAGTTTATGCACATTCTTGATGTTTACTAGATTACTACCTTGATTGCTCAAACCTGTGACCTTGTGAATTAGGTCATTGTCAATACAAATGATAGAATCTCCCAGCCATAAAATCATCATCTACTCTTCTAAGAATTATCCTAGTCCATTCATTATTGTCAAAATCTATATAGAACATATGCTAAACTAGGTTAAGACATTCTAGAAATATATGTTTAGGTTTCAATGATAAATCATTGTTGCACATCTCCAAATCCTTATGAATATTTGAGTCACCTATGCTTTCAATTTTATAGTGAATGTATCCTCTAATATCTTCTACATGAAGAACATTTTCCAAAACATACAAAAATGCTCCAATGGGGTCATCGAGTAAAGTAGCAAATGGGTGTTTCTTGAAATTGTACCTAGGCCTATTGCTTATATCATAAACTTCTTGTCTTGCCATTCTTGAAATATTATGCTTAATAATTCAAAAAATACCTAAATTTTGCATACTAGGGTTTTTGGCAACTTCATGTGATTGCAGGCTTCTTAAATTCCTCAAATCTCACCTCAATCTTGCACACAAAATTTGCACAAGAAAATGATGTATGCAAGTAAATTTGCATCCTTTAAATATTTCACAATCTATACTAATAAATAAATGCATATCTACCACTAGTTCAATATATTATCTCTGTGTGACAGAGAGTTTAATCTTCTTATATTCAATTATCCTAACCTTATTAGGAAATGCACACTTCACTATAGAAATCTCAATGTCTACTACACAATCTTCAATACTTCCTCTAGCATTAGTTATCAAAAATTGATACTTAGTTTTAGTGGGAATGTTTAATTTTAGTAAGAAGAGTCACAAACAATAAATGACTTCAATGTCTAGTCAGGTACATCTTCTAAAATTGTATGAGATCTTTCTGGTTCCTTTTCTTTTACAAATGATTCCTTTAATTCATTTGTCTACTCCTTCATTTCTTTCTTCAAACTATCATCATTCACTCTATTGTTCCTTCTATAATTATAATTCCTATTTAGGTCTCTTCTATCCATTCTAAAAAACCTCACAGTGTGTCCAAAGTTATTACATAACTAACATATAGGTATGTCTCCTTTCTATTCATTCAGCTTGTCATCAAGTATTCTACAATTCCTTGCAATGTGTCCAAGATTTTTGCATTTATAGTAAACATTTTTTCTTCTTTCTCCACTTTCATTACTATGAGATTATTCTTCTATTTCTTGCATGGTTAGTGTTCCTATGCATCCTACTATTTACATTATCACTATCAAATTTAGGTTTCTTACAATCTATTGCATAATGACCATATATATGACAATTATGACAATAAAATTTTGAAATAGGTTTGGAAGACTTACCTTCGTAATTGACTTCATTATCTTTAGGTTCATCACACCAAGCAAAAGATTCCTTTCTTTTGTTATTCATATCTTAATTAGATTCTTTGAATTTCTCAAAGTGAGCAACATTCTCTTTGTCTTTAGGTATACCATTTGTCTTTCTTAGATCCTTATTGACTTTAGGAGTAATAGATTATTTTCTGCCAAAAATTTCTCTAGTAAATTGACCAAGAAAGAATCCATGTCCAGCCTTATCATTACTGGGTCTTTGTGAACATATTTGTTCTTCAATCTTATCACTATTGATATATAATTTTTCAAGTTGCTATTTGGTTTGTACCAACCCACCTTTCACAATAGTATTGTATTTTTCTAATTCAGCATGTTCTAACTTAATAGATTCCAATTTAGATGTTACTTTGTTTAACTAGGATCTCAAATTTTCATTTTCAATTTTCATTTCAGAGTCAATCTTTCCTCCATTTTTCTTAAAACTTAGCTTAAGTTCAACTATCTTTAACTCATGTTTTAGGATCTCATTTTCTTTCTTCAAATCTTCAATGTCATCATCACTGGTCTAATTAGAAGGTCCTTTCTATTTTAGGTCATCTATTTTGTCCTTTGATTCACCAATGTAGGCTTTTGTATCCTTGTATCTATGTTTGAGGTCATCTCATTCATTAGTAAGAAGATCAATCTATTCAAGTGTTTCTTCAAGATTCTTCTTTAGTTGTTCTACATCCATAGGGATCTTATTCAAGCTATTAAGCGTCTTCTAAATAACTAGGCTTTAATACCAATTTTTAGAAATATATAATTTTGAGAGGGGGAGGGGGGTGAATTAGTATTTTCAATCTTTTTACCCACAATTTAATATTATTAATTACGTTACCACATGCATAAGAAAGTAAATCAATAGTGTTGAACAATATAAACAACCATACACAAAGAGAGATCATAACACCATATTTTGTTGAGTAGGGAAACCCTAGCCAATGGAAATCCCTAGTGGGGATGAAACCCATAAGATGATTCACTATATAAAGGATCCTATTAAAGATATTGACCCTATTAGGAGTCTATGAAGCATGTATAGTGTCTTGAGTCCCTATTAGGATACTAGGCCTTGTTAGAAGCCTCAACCCTATTAGGAGTTACTTCAACCCTATTAGGCATTGGTGGATCATATACAAATGTGTGCAAGAAGAGCCCACTACCCTAACATGCAACTATAAAATAAGATCTTCAAGAAATAAGTATACATCAAGTTTTGAGATACATGTTGTACATCAAAAATGTTTTGATTGACAATTTTTCATACAAGAGTGACTATGCACAACTTAATTTGCATTACATTTAGCATTACAATGTTTCGCATCATATATCACAAAGTCACATTCGATTGTTACTCTCATTTCACAAGATCATATTGACTTCACAATTACTAATCACATATCAATATCATCATATATTACTCTTCTCCTTTTTTTCTCTTTATAACATAGAGATGGATGAGCACCTCTAGTCTCCCACCAAAAATTCCAAAATCTTCAAGAACCTTGGACGACATACATCATATAAATATATGTGTGTGTGTATGCCTATATATATAAATACACACATATATAGGTATATATGTATATATGTATACACATGTTGTTCAAAACTAACAATTGGAACAATTGTTTTTTTGTCATTGATGTCAAATCTATGGATGAGACACATTTCTAGCTAATCTAAATGTTATATCTATTTGATTGATGAAGAGGATTTGAGAGTTATTCATAACTATAACACCTAGAAGAAAGGTTGAAATTATGAAAAGGAAGTTAAAATAGACATTTGGTTATATAGATCTTGATAAAGAAAAGTATTTTTTTATGTTAAGAAGATTAGCCTATCCGAGCAAAAGAATAAATAACTAAGGAGTTTCGAGTAATGTTAGTGTCAACTGAGGCATCATTAGAGCTAAGAAAATATAGTGTTAACTAATTATTAGCATCAAATAATCAAGTTAGTTGATACCAAGAAAGAAATTTTAAACAACAACTAAGTATTTTAGTATTGATTAAGCATTAGAATTTAGTGATTGCCATGTGATAGAAAAAGACAAAATTCAAAGAAATCATAAGATCAAGTAGACTTAGTTTATTTCTTGGGAGATGTAAAATGTTTTGAGGATAAGATTAATGATTTGGATCATTTAATTCAAGGTGATGATTAGGTAAAGATCTAATAGAGGGATTCTAAAGAAGTTGATGATCAAAAAGATGTATAAATACATTAAATCAAGTTGAATTTGATGGTATACCCTAAGATATATGGTAGATGTAGAAAATGATAAAGCCAAGATTACCAATTTAAGATGATACAAAACCAAATATTTGGTACCTAGTCCAACCCCAGCTAGTGTGTGCAAGTTTCTATGTGAAGGAAGTGATACAGAGAAATGTTGAGTAGAAACAAAAGAGAAAATATTGTAGATGTGATGTTATTGTTGATAAGTAAATTTGACAAGAAGGCTTAAGTGTTGATGAGAAGAGTGGAATTTTTTTTTCAAAGGTGTTTAATAAGATCAAGATAAGATGACAATTAAAAGCTTACAAGTGAACTAGCATAAGAACCTAGTAGAGATTTGAAATAACAAAAGTGAGTTGTAATCACATAGATCAAAACCTCCTATTTTCTTTCTTATGTTTTTAAATAGTTTGTATTGAAATCATTTTAACATAGGTTGACCTAATAATAATTTGAGACTTAATAGTCTATTTAAATCCTTTAACTAGGTGACATGCTAAATGAAATGGTCAAAGTCCTCTTACAAGGTTACCCCTATCAGGTAATCAATCCTCTAACCAAGTCACATTTAAAAATGTGTACTATAACCTTTAATAGGGTTGAATCCTAATAAAGCTCATGTTGAAAGAGTAAAAAAGAGTGACATTTTACAGTTAGTTTTTTCCAAATAGGGTTTCCACATAAAATATTCTGTCAAACTATGACAAATGTGTTATAAATGTTTTACATGTGATGATGTTTTTGTTATGCAATGTAAGTTATGTTTATGAAAATTTTACAATAGAGATTAAGCAACAATAGGATATGGAGGATAAGAAAAATAATTATGTGTTAAATGTTTAATTATTCAAGTTTCTCATATAGACCTTGAGTAACTAATTCACCCCCCAATGCCCCTTTCAGTTATTCTAAACATTTCTAACAATGGGTATCAATACTCATTGCTTGCAAAGAAAAGTTTTAAGGTCCTTAAAGATAAAGGTCATGAAAAAAAAAGATATGTACCCAAGTTAAATAAGGAGAACTTTATTTTATGGTAGACCATGATGAAGTTTCATATATCTAGTATCAGTGATACTGTTGTCAATTTTTTGAGCAATGAATATGTAGATGTAACAACTACTCCATTTAAAAATGAAGAACTAAGACAAATTGGTTTCAGGAACACCCACAATAAATCAATATCAAACCTTGGATCTAGATATAAAACCTTGGATCTCAATATAAGAACTAGGAAAAATTAATTAATAGGCATCTAGACCAAAATTATATGACCTGGTTCCAAGATTGGCATTGTTATAAAACCTTGGTCAACTATAGTTGAAGATGGTCAAAAGGCCTAGAATCTAATCTTTTTAGATCTTTTCATGTTTTATTAGTTTTAGGACTGATTTTTTTCATTAGGTTTAAGTTTTTATAACTCTTTCTCATAAACCGCAAAAAGTACAAAAAGTGCAAAATTGCTTGATAATTTTCAAGCAACCTTTTGTAAATCAAAGAAAAAATTTCCCCAATGGCCACATCAAGTTTCAAATGTTGTTGTGACCATTGGAAGCCCTATAATTAGCCCTTTTAGGTGGGTGATTGGATGAGATTATATACTTTCAAATTTCAATCAATAAAAATCATTCTTTTTACTATAACAATCTTTTGTCTAGTGTCATACAAATTTGTATAGATTCTTCCAAAGTTTGAGATGTAAATTTCTAGATAGGTGGATGAAGTATCATTCCAATTATTCTATTTTGAAGTCTCCATCTATTCTCTAACTCAACATACTCACATTTTTGTCTAAGTGTCTCAATTTCTTTCTAACTTAGGGTTTTTAAATATTCTCAAACATAGGAGAGGATTTCACCATGGGAATTTAATGGCCTTTGGTGAAATCCTAGTACTGGATATGTGTTTCAAGATGGAATTAGATTTAATTTTGTACTTATAGGGCTAATTGAGAAATTTGATGCCGTAGGCATGTATTTCCTATGTGCATGCTAGGAAAAGGATGCAACATCTCTCACAACTCCTACTAGACTTAGAATCAAGGTTTGAAATCTAGTTTGTAACTTATTTAGGGTTGTCCCAACATGTTCTCATCAATTTTTTGTAGGATGGAGTCCTATAACATGTACTTCCTTTGCAAATGGAGGACTAATTACCTTAGTTGCCTAAGTGATAAAGTGAATAAAAGCTATTTTTTCGTATCATCAAACCTTGATGCTATTGGAAATCAAATGGGAAATGTATACTTTTGAAAGGGGGTGGGGGAGGTGGGGTTGAATTAGAAGTACTAATCTTTAACTAATAAAACTTATAATTTTTAAACAATACATGCATTAACATATTAAAATAACATGTAAAGTAAATGCATGCATAGAAAAACTCGACACCGGATATGATTACCCAAAAACCCTCCAATGAGAAGGTAAAACTGAGGTGGGGATGACACCCACAATTCTTCACTACTGCAGCAATAAAGTTTACCTATTAAGGTTACATAGTTTTACCATTCTCATAATCTGCCCTGTTAAAGGCTTACAAAGGATTGTTAGATCCCACCATGTTAAAGGATTTTACAATGACTATTAAATCAACCTTAGTCCAAAGGATTTCACCCTAATAATATTGTTCTTCGAAAGAAACAGTAGAATTTTTTCTCTAATACACTTACAAATTTTCCTTTTTGATTTTAGAATGAAATTCTATCCATCTTGATCCACTTGATTTTTTGTAGCAATGTTGTATAGTTTCTCTTTTATTCTACAAACTAATTCTACAATTCTTTCACACTTCTAAGTCACCTTGAATGTATACTAATCAATTCACCCCTTTCATTTCCTTCAAATCTTTTCTAGCATAATCTCCTCACATACACATTCACTCATACTCTCTAAATTGCGCAGTTTCATCTTCCTTTAAAAAGGCTTTGGTTGCTTAGGGTTAGGTATGAATCTACGACTGAGATTCATTCATTTTTCCCACTCAATTCCTTCCATATTTTTGTTTGGATGCATGTTCATTGCATAGGGAATCCAAATAGAATTGATGTTATCTTCAAAACTTCAAGATCAATCCAAAAGTGAGATCAAAAATGGTTTACATAGTTTTTTGTGCCATCACAAACAACCTGGTCCATTCTATGTTACTCGACACTTGATAATATTGATGCTCATCATGTACTATAATTCTTTCTTGCTCAGCACTTGAACTTGCTTGGTATCAGCTATTCACTCGGCACTTGAACTGTTTGGCATAAACTTAGCAAATATTTTATATGTGTTGACACTCAAATGTCAAAACCAATCTAAGATCAACAATCTCCACTATTTACATGAGTGGAAAAAACACTTAACCATCCATAAAAAATATAATCTCCTCGAGTATAATATACATACAATTTGGCATATAGACAAAACTTTAAAATTTTCAAAACTCTATAATAGACTCATATACCTCAAAATTTTGTGACTCCACCTGAGTTAATGTGCCCATTCTATATCTAAAATTCCTTCTCTTAGTATACTTTCTTCATGGTGATACTCTTTGTCTTTCTGACACTCTATTTCTATCTAATATTCTCTATTTTATTGATTGCTCCCCCCTATGTTTTCTCTCCTTCTTTATTATCTCCCCCTTTTATAAATTTCTTTTTCCTTTTATTAACACTTTATTATCTCCTCCTTTTTGACACTAATGGCAAAGAGTCTATACACTTATTGTGTATTTGTCCAAAAAGTTCTTATTGACTTCCATTATAATCTTCAAAGCAACATCCCAATTGTCTAGTGCAAAATCTAAGGACTTGATCTGGATGGTTGTCTCTACTACAAGATGAACTAGACCATCTAATGGTTAAAGAATGAGGTCTTTCTTTAACACTATATTTGCATAGGTTAATTCTTTCTAGAGTAACTCCATATGAGGGCTAAGGGAGGCTTGTATATTAATCAACTTGACTCTTATGTTGTCCTCTTTTGTTGTTAACACAGGTAGTTGATTTTGCGTATGAAGCATTGAATGAAAGTGCTTCTCACTTTGAGTTGGATTTTGAGGTAGTTGCATGCCTAAAACCTTCAAATTCCTTTCCAGACTCAAAATTTTCTAGCTCATTTCTTGTGTGAAGAGTGTGGGATCACATAGTTTTGTGTATATTGAGAATATATTCTCAAGTACTTTCTTCACTTTCTCTATTTTTATATCTAACTCTACTTGTGATAGTGCTATTCCACTAGATATCTTCTCATTTACTTTTCCTTGAAATTTCTCTTTAGACCATTCCATGAGATTTACATTGGTTTCCTAGTCTTCATTTGTCACATGTTCAATAATTTTTGATAATTGCTTTAATATGGACTTTGATTCATCAAGTGTTTGCAAGCTAAAATCATCTAAAAAGATGTCTTTGATCTCTTGAAGTGCTTGCCTTTGTTTATACACTTTCTTGAGTATCTCTTGAATCTTCTTCCTTTCTAGTCCTTCTTGCATGATATTGATCTGCTCTAAGGTTAATGTTTCATAATGATATTTTGGTATCACTATGTCTTCATCTAATAGTGCATCACCATAGTGGAATACCTTGCCAACCTTTGTTGACCAAGAGCTTGGTGCTTAAATTTGTAATGGTATTGCATTAGTGCTTGGCCTCTAAAGGAATTTAATAGGAGTTCTAGTTGTTGGTAAGTTTACCAAAGTTTGAATGGCTTCTTGCTCTTCATCTTTGGATATATCTTTCTCTTTATCAGATCTTCCTCGATCAATTATGATCAATTGTGGTACACCTTGTGTTTGTGTAGTACATATAGAGGCATATGTCTATCTTGCTTCTTCCTTTGTTGGCTCCTTTTCTTCTATAGTCTTAACTTCATCTACTTTTGTAGCAATGTCAACCTTTGCAGATTTATCATCTATTTGTGTCAATGGTTGATCATTGTAGCTATAAGGATGGTAGTAGGTGGTTCTTGTATGCTCACCTTTTCCTTTGTTATGTTTGCTACTACTTTTTGTAATTCATCCACACTGACCAATATAGGATTCTCACATAGCCTTGCATGTAGTGCAGATTGGTCAAGTATCTTTCTCAAACCTTTTGTAGTTAATGGATTGATGTTCTGAGGAGATTTTTTAGGAACATCATTCACTATAATGGTTTTTGCAGTTGTATTTATGTTATGCAGAGGGCTCATTGTTCGCAATTGTGAGTCTTCAAGATTATATTTTTCTTGTTTCTCATCTATTTTTTCCACCTTGTCTTGCTCTTGTTGTGTCTCCTCCACTGTAGTGTCTTCTTTCTCTTTTGTTGTTTCTTCCTCCTTGTTGTTTCTTCCTCTTTGAAGCAACTCCTATTGTAGACACATCTTTGTCTTGAAAGACTCTCTCATTTGGTAATGGGGTGCTGAAAATGCCTCCTAAGAATCTTGAAGTTTCAAATTCAGAGCTAAGTGAAGAAGACTCTCTTCCTATTATTGGTTGATAATGGGAATTGACGGATGCATTACCTCTATGTTTCCAAGTGGGATTTGGATCTTTATTCTTCTTATTTTGGTTCTTTCTACCACCTTGGGGTATATCAGTATACATTGATACATCAATATTGGCTCTTATGTAAGCTCTTGTGTTCTTTCTCTTGTCAGCCATATTCATCTTTTGTTACAACAAGCACTAGCTTCAAAACCTTGACTAAGTCACCACCCTATTTCAGGAAATATGTAATGACACTTTTGCTGACTCAAGGAAAACAATACACAAGTAGAAACAAAAATATCTAGCATAGATAGACCAATCACTGATGTAGTAAGACTGCAACTCTTGCTTGTTAGATAAGACACTTGGATAGGCTGGATACGTCAGTGTGTAGCAATGGTACTTGGGATTTATCTTCTTTGAATTCTCAAGGTTTTTCACTAAAAGATTCCCTTATAACCACGATAAAAAGTTAGATAACATGACACACACGTACACAGCAGGACCAAAGAAACTGCAATACTTTTCACAGATGTGTTGGACAACTCCCCAGAAGAGTCGCCATTTTGTTGGTGTTTTAAAATGTACTAAAACTACTAAGCGAAGAAATGCTTAATACCAGAATGATGGTACATACACAATCTAAAGACTAGCCAATTCTTATTAACAATTGTATATGCAAAGTATTTGGACCCAACTTCAACAAAATCACAGATAGTTTTCTACTCTTTTGGCTCTGCAAAACCAGGGTGGGTATACCCAGGGATGATTCAAAACTAGAAGAACTATATGACCATTATTCTTAGTTTTATTCTGATTCTCATTTCAAAATACTCAGACATATACATAATTCTTTACTAACTTGATAAACACATCCCATAAAACAGATATGGCCAATAATTCTTCTATAGATCTGCATATGTTCTTAACAAGAGTGGCTAACTGAAGCTAAAACATTCCATGCAGACAAGTGCTGGCCAGCTTTGAAGATCTACAGGAAATAAAAGTAAAATTTGATTTGATGCTGCATTTTGATAATCATTTATGATATATTTCTCCTTCAACTGTATCAACTTGATCAGTGCCTAATCCATTGGGGTTCAGAGTCTATAGCAAGTTCTTAGATCTGGTTTGTTGCCTTACAAAAAATTCTATCAGCAATTCTTATCAGAATTCATCATTCAAAACCCTTTCCACTACTAAAGAAACCTTATCACATTCATCAAAGCTTTTATTTAATTCATTGAATTAACAGCAGTGATAAATAGATATACAACCTAACTAGATTGCATTCAATTGCACAAGCCTTTACTTATACAATATCAAGACAACCAAGTAATTGAAAGGAGACAAGATTCAGAAAGAACTGATATGGGGACAGTTCACAATTTGTATTCATTTTCTTTGAAAATGGTATATCCTTTACAATAGACTCAGAATGACCTTCAGAAAGAAGCCCAGTTCATTCTATATTCATGTATTCTCAGAGAATTGATAGAGAAAATACATCTTAAACTTGCTTTCAAAATTTGGACCAAAAATAGACTAAGCATATCACTTAGAAAAATAGAATTTAGACCATTCTTTAGCCTTGGGATCTCACTTAAATAGTGTGAGATGCAACAAGCTTCAGGCTAAAAGAAAGTAACAGGTGTCTTTTAAAAGATACTGACATACATCTTTCATAAAAGACAAAAACAAATAACAAAAAAGGCTATTACATCAAACAGTCCTTGGTGGGTCCCTTTCTGTTATGCTTCTCAGTTGTTTAGATAAGAAAATATGATCTGATTCTTCAATTATTCTTCATCCTCAGAGTAAATAGTCATGAGGTTTGAAAGTGATGTATCATCTTCAGTTACCTGCAAACTTACTTTAACCTGGGGATTTTCCATGTCCTCATTACTAACTACAAGGGTAACTTTTACTTTTGCATCTTCCTCCTCCTCATCTCCTAAAATTTGTTCTATGAATTGATTTTTCCATTTTTTATAAGCAACATCATCTGGCCAATCAAAATTTAGAGCCTCTCTTTGTATAACGAGTAAAGAATTTGCATTTTCTTCAAAATCATCAAGTTCTTTTCTGATGTCATTATAAAATAACTGTATCTTTACCAACTCTTCGTTTTTCCTTGCCCTAAACCAGTGGCTAGTTTCACTCATGATGTTCCTGATCCTTTCATAGAATATTTCATCTAACTCCTTTTTCCATTTTTCTTTTTCCTTTATTGTATCAATAGATTCTAAAGCACAAGGAAATAAAGTGAATTTTTTAGCAATATACTTGGAAAAACAGAGTGTTAATCTTTTCTATAAAGAATCCCTTTTATCATCAAAATCTTCTAGTTTATTTAACAAATCAAAAATTTTCTCTACTTGATGATAAGGCATTTGGATGGCAGATATGCATATAACTGTAATATCATTATTCCTCTCCCTCCACTTCTGTGCAAGGGGAGTCAATTTACCCTTATCTCTATCCAACTCATCCATGAGGGTTGCAATTCTTGTCAACTAATCAAAGAAGGTTGACCATTTTATTTTATCCCTTAAATACATCACACCCTGCTTTAATTTTCCTTCATACTGATTTTTTAATCCTACCTGCAACTCATGTAATTTGGTTTTTTCTTCTTCAAAGTCTTTTGTAGTATAGAATTGGGGCCTTTCAGGGGTGTCTAGTATTTCAATAATAGGGGTTTCTCCAACAAATGACTGTGAAGGGTATGCAATTCTAGGTGTACTGGATTCTCCCACCTTTCTTTTCCCAAGTATCTTCTCCATTTGAGACATCTTGTTTTCAAGTGACTGTATATGTATACCTCTTTCCTCATATGCTTTTAAGACTTCTTCAAACCTAGCATTGAGTTGGGTAAACTTATCTTCTTCCTGGCCAGATACAACAACACCCAATTTTAGCACTTTTGAGGCCATTCCCATTACTTGTTTACTAGTTACCTCACCAGCCCTATATACTATCAATGTACCAGTATGCTCTGTTGCAGGAAACTCATGCATCCTACTATTTTCCCTCTTATCTATGGACCATATAACAAGGGCTTGGTGGTCATCACTAAATTTGACCCCTCTATGGGCCTGTAGTACTTCTTCAGCAGTTGTTAGTTGAACATCCTTCTACTTTCTTACTAAATAAAAAACAATAGCATTTTCTATATCCCATTCTAGAAAAAGGAGGACTCCTGATTGTCTAACTATTTGCCTCCTAGCTTCAAGAGTAAACTGGGCAAAATCATTCAAATTTTTTTACTTTACCTCTCCTTTAATAACTAGGTCGGGTTTATCTAGTTCCTCAGCCTTGATCTTCTCACGGGATTTCTCAAAAATTTTCATATTTAATCTCCACAAAAATTCTGCAAAGGCTCTAGATCTTACAAAATTTTCATCATTAATAAATCTTTTAGAAGCTTGGGCAACAATTGGGTCAATTTCCTTACCTTGGTAATCAGCAATGGTTAGGTTCAAGGAAGGTATAGGAGGTTCTTGTGGCTCTCCAATATCCATGTCTGTAGAGGTGACAATCACATCCACTTCTCCACCCATTTGTCTAAGATGTTCCCTTAGAGATCCCTCATCATCTATCTAGATTGGGGACTAGCTTGGGGAGTATTGTTCCTTTTGAGAAGAAGAAGACCCCTACTCTAATTTTTGTCTTTTTGGAGAGCTGGCTGTAGATGGACTTCTTGACCTTGATTTCTTATGAGGGGGTGCCTGTTGCACATTTTGAATCATGACATAACCTGCCCTTTTCTGCAATGTATATTGGCTAGGAGCTACCATATTTCTACTGCTTATTCTTCTCTGTACTTCTACTGCCTTGTCTGGATGTGCCTCAACAAACATAGCTTTCTTTTCATTCATGGTTTGAATTATTAAGGAAAAATTATTCATTAATGCCTCTATTTTGGCTCCCTAGTATTTCTTATCTTTCAATGGGTCATACTGGGGGTCAAAAGCATTAATGAATTATAGGGTTTTACTGAAAACTATCCATTTTTCTTTCCTCAATTCTTGCTCTTGCAATGTGAAGATGTTTTTGATTATATCTTTTGGATAGTAAACTTGATGTACCATACAAGAAGCTCTCACCCTTTCTTTAAATAGGTCATAGAATCCTTCAGGGTCAATGAATCGGGTGTGAGACTCTGCCATGTTATACCTATCCAAAAATAAATTTAAGTGCTTCCACCCCTTTTTTACAAAGAAAAAATCATGCACCATAGTAAACATTGGAAAGAAAGTGCCCTTCTTAACCAATTCCCTCTCATCTATAGTACCTATTTGCCATAAGAGCTCAGCAATCCCTATCTTCAAAGGCACATGAAACGGTAGCACATGAGGTTTTCCCAAAAAACCATAAACTCTTATCACTATTGAAACATTGTAGGGAATTATATCCCCCCAGTTATGACTAACAAGTAGTCCTTTAGCATGGTCCTTGGGTCTGACCAATTCTAATAATGCTTGTGGGATTCTAGGGCTATCTCCTCTTAAAAGCAGTTTAAGCTTTGATGCAAAATACCTGTCAAATCTTACATAGCTAGCATCTGTGGCTTCTGAAGTCATATCCACACTCCACAACTGTACTGGATTCCTCTCTCCATCCATTGTTGTTTCCAACTCCATACCCTTGGAGAAAAAATTATATCCTTTGTATAAGCATACATGCATCATCAATGAATACCAACATAATGGTTTGTTTACTTTTCCTTTTGCTATTTCAACCAAACTATTGTGAATCTCTTTTGCTAGAAAAGTGGAAAAATCTAGAATGGTACTCATTCCAAATTGAAGGGTTTGGGAAATTATAAGGACAACAGAACTTGGAATTTGATCACCTTCATCTATCCCAAAGATCTTACAAAGATAAAAATACATTGCTTGGGCTCTCAAGTTGAAATGTCTTCTGAATAATGGCTTTGGGGTACTAGTTGTAATCACAGGCAAATTACCGACCTTGATAGCATGCTCCTGTAGTGGCCCTGTTCTCAAGTACATTCGTTGTGCAACATATCTGGCTTGCAAATCATCCATATCAATGATTTCATGCACAACATGGTTAGGGTTAAGGTTGAAAACCTCATTGAACAGCTCAGGGAAAACCCTAAAAAGATTGACTCCAGAATGATTTTTTACCCATCTTGTAATAGGATCATACTTCTTTGCTAGGTCCATCAATAAATCACAATCAAAGAAAACAATGGGGACTATTAATTTTCCAATATCAAATTCCCAAACATTGCTCATAGGAGTGTCTAGTTTTTGCTCTAAAAACCATTTCTTAAACAACTCCAGACCTCCCATGGAAACCTGGGCATCCCTTATCCAATTAGCTTTGTCATAAAAGCCTTCTGCTACAACTATTCTAGGATTTTTCGGAATGAGTTCCCTTCCCTTAGTTAATTCATGCACTGATAAGGGGAATTTTTCAAGAAAATCATCATGCAGGGAACATTTTAAATAATCCTTTTGACCAATAAATTCTTTTTAGGGAGGCATTTTGAATGAACCCTAGGAAATTCACAATAGCAAATGCTTCAAGTTTACTTACAAAGTCACAGAGCACTTACCTACCAGAATTCACACTTCTGCACTATATGATGTCTTCTACAATTTTACTAGAGTAAAAACCAAGAATTTCCATGCCCTAGCTCTGAAATCTTGAATGCCCTAATGTTCTTTCTGCACTTTGATGGTTCATTAATGGTGAAATCGTGGGCTCTTTTCATAAATTAAAACCACATGCACAAGGTCTGAATCACATTTACTCTCAATAACCGTTGCCTACAATTTGCATTAAAGTTTGAATCCCATCCATAGATTTTATTAGATCGGACGGTTCTAATTTAAAAATAACAAGCTTTATGGTTTTTAGAAAAATGCTACGTGTCACAAATGTGCTTCCCTGCATTACTTAAAAACCTACAACTTCATAATGTAGGGATGCACCATCCGTTGATTAAAACAAGATCGATGATCAGACTAATCCACTTTTTATTAACAACCAACTAGCTGAGCTGACCAATGAGAAACTGCCATATGAGCTCATACTGTCTGACAACATTCCATGCTAGCAGATCCCGTATCTTCTTCTAAGCAAGCAAGTAATTGACATCATCTAGTCCACGTGTTGCAAATGTGCTTCCGTGCTTTACTTAAATTCCTGTATCTTCAAAATGCGGGGATGCGCTAACTATAGATCTTCATAAGATCAATGGTTGATAAGATTTCATTTCCATTCAGTAGCCGAAATCCTTCAATGGACACTTGGCAATACATGTTATCCATTATTTACAGTGTAGCACATTGAATCAGAAATACCCGACCCCACTTTGCCACACGTTGCAAATGCGCTTCCCCACTTTGCTTAAAACCCTTCATCTTCATAATGCGGGGATGCGTTGGCCCTTGATCTTTGATAGATTAACAGTTTTTGAAAAAATTCTTCAACCTAGCATCCTAAAAGGAATATCACAATTAAATGCACATGAAAGGTTTATGACAAGGATTAAAAAATATTCTGATGCGAACAAAACATTAGGATAAAACATCTCGCCAAGATACTTGAAGAAAACCCCCCTTTTTTTAAAATTTGAAAATTAGGGCAACATAAAACCAAGGTATAAGGGTTTTTTATGCACTTAGGGCCTTTTTATGGATAATTTGAAAGCCAAACCTTGAGGATTTAAAGGGAATACAATACTTATAGAATAGGGCATAATTAGGGTAATCTAATAATTTTTAGAATTTCACACAATAAAACCCTAGTCTACAAGAAACAAAGACTTAACTAATTTTTCATCCAAATATAAGAATTTTTTTTATACTATGAAAAATCACACCAACAGGTTCCTTATCCTTTCAATTCTTAGAACTTGAGGCCATTTTGCAAACTAGGGTTTTAACAAATATGTAAGATGCATAGCTCAATAGATGAAGAAAACCTTGAAATCAATGAATTAATGCTCAATCTTTGCTATGATCCATGAAAATGCTTCATTCTTTCTTGAAAATTACTTCTTCACTCTACTTACTCTTGCTCTATGTTTTTAATGATGAAACATATGGAGAATTTTACCTTATACCATTTCAAAATATAGCATTTATTGCATAGTACATGTACAGTTGTAAACTCAGCTTCCATGCAATTTTTGTTTCACTCGCCATCAATTTGTTTCACCATCACTTAAAAGCTATAGGAATTATCTTTACTTAGCACCAGTAGAAATTTCCTTCACTTGGTAGCTACTATTGACTTAGCTTCAACCACCTTTGGCTGATAGCTCAACTTATATTAGTGCTTTACTTAGTAATTGAAGAGGACTTTTTATACTCAACAATAAGATGAAAACTTAAATATTTAACCATGGAATTTTACTTATTATCTTTCATCTTCCTTCATGATAATACATCTTTTTTAGTACTATCTTCTTTTGGAACTGATGTATAACAAAGCATTTTAAATATCGGTTCCACATACCTCCTTTTTCTTAGTTTGATGAGATGTGATCACTTGACCTATCAGGTGAACTGATCACATCATTTGATGTGATGTATCCATCTTTCTTCCTACATGTTTTTTTCATCTCTCCTCTAATGTGTTCAACATCTACCTTATCTTTTCCTTTATTGAACTTTGAGTTAGGTGTCTTTGTCCTTGTTGGGAAATTATTTCTGATATGACCAATCTTCAAATGGCTAAAGCATGTAGTTTGAATTAACCATCTATTGTAGCTACCACTGAAGTGTGTTCTTATGTAATTCTCAGCAATGTGTCCATACTCTCGACAATAATTATAGTTATGTCTTGTATAGTAATTCTAATTATAGGAATTTTTATAGCTTCTTCCCTTTGTTTGCTTGTTTGATGACCATGTGGGCTTGGATCTGCATTGAAATTCTCTATGTCCAAACTTTTGACAATTGTAGTAGTGTCCCTCAAATTTTGGTGCATGCATGGTTCTAGTTCTGCATTTGTGTGCCTGATGACCTTGTTTGTTGCACATATGACAATGAGTCATGGTCTTTGGCTTAGCATTATGATTAGCATTCTTGTTCCTACAAACATTGGTTGTATTTCCTTTCTTACCACAATGATGACAACTAGGTTTAGAATTCTTACCTTTATTATTTCTTTCCTTAGCATCTTTGGATGATTCTCCTTCTTTAGTGCTTATGTAGCCTAATCCTAATATATCTTTACTAGATCTAGGGGATTTTAGTAGTTGCTCAAAGTACTTGATGGCTTCAATTGGTTTGTTGAAACTTTCAATAAGTTCCTTTTCTCTTTTTAGGTCATTCTATAGTTGTTCATTCTATAACTTCAATGTAGTTATTTCAATGTCCTTGACATTCAATTCATGATGAGCATTCATCATTTGGCTTAGGATGTTTGATTCCATGTTAGAGATTTTGATAGCTCTACTGAATTTTCATCCAATCTATTTGCCAAAACTCTTTTGTCTTCTTCAATTATGGCCTTGTCTTCTATAGCTTTATTCTTCTATTCAATTACCTCACATAATAGGATAGCTTGTGTTTCTTGTTCCAACTTGATATTTTTGATCTCCTCAGCTTGTGCTCTTTTCTTGTCCATGAGATTTACAATGGCTAAATCAAATTTACAGGAGTTACCATATGTAACTAACTTTGTGTTGCCAATCTCTTTGTATTGGGTGTCATTTTATTTCATAGCAATCTCTTACCTTCTTTTTAGCAAACTTCTCAAGGCATCTATGGCTTCATCAAGTTGTTTTAGTAAGAGATGTATCTCAACCTCCTAATTTTCAATGGTCTTTGCCATCTTGTAAACTTCTATTTCAAGATCTTTTCTCCAAGATCTTCTATTTGGACATACAAATGGGAAATGTATACTTTTGAGGGGGGGTGAATCAAAAGTATTAATCTTTAACAATTAAATTTTTTAAATTTAAACAATGCATGCATTAACATATTGAAATACATATGATTACCTAGAAACCCTCCAATGAGAAGGTAAAACTAAGGTGGGGATGACACCCACAATTTTGCAATATTATAATAATAAAGTTCCCCTATTAAGGTTACATAGTTTGACCATTCTCATGATCTACCTTGTGAAAGGCCTACCCTATTAAATACTTACAAAGGATTGTTAGATCCCACCTTGTTAAAGGATTTTAACACCATACTAAAAGTGTGCTTGGCTAAAGGACTTTAGAAAATTCACCTAGAATGTCACGCTATTAAAGGATTTTACAATGACTATTAAATCAACTTTAGTCCAAAGGATTTCACCCTACTAATATAGTTTTAGAAAGTAATAGTAGAATATTTGATCTGATACACTTCCAACTTTACCTTTCTCATTTTAGATCACAATTCTATCCATCTTGATCCTCTTGATCTGTTGTAGCAATGTTGTATAGTTTCTCCTCTAATTTGCAAACTAATTCTGCAATTCTTTCACACTTCTAAGTCAGCTTGAATCTATATTGATCAATTCATCCCTTTCATTTCCTTCAAATCTTTGCTAGCATCACCTCTTTGCATACATATTCACTCATACTCTCTAAATTATGGGGCTTCATCTCCCTTTAAAAGGACTTTGGTAGCTTAGGGTTAGGTATGAATCTATGACTAAGATTCATTCATTCTTCCCACTCAATTCCTTCCATTTTTCTAATTGGTTGCATGTTGACCACAAAGGGAATCCAAATAAATTTGATCTTATCTTCAAAGCTTCAAGATCTATCCATAAGTCAGCTCAAAAATGGTTTACATAGTTGTTTGTGCCATCACAAATAACTAGGTCCTTTATGTGTTACTTGGCACTTGATAATATTGACTCTCAACACTTACTATAATTCTATCTTTCTCGACATCAACTATTCACTTTGCACTTGAACTACTTGACATGAACTTAGAAAATATCTTAAGTGTGTTGAAACTCAATTTTCAAAACTAATCTAACATTAGTAGGTGCCTTTAGTATGGTTTTTATGTCCCAAAATGGTCTCCAAAACTTCTTTTTTTTCCCTGGGTTGTGTGGAAATATTTCCTTTAAAATTTGATTGTCATCAAAAAGGGCTACCAATCCTTTTGGATGGTTTAACATGGTAACTATGTGGAAAAACTTACATAGTTTGCTTTTAACAATTGTTTCATGTCATCGGTGACCTAAATAGACTATTCCAATGTGTTTGAGTCTTCCTTGGTCATTTGAATAAGTTTAAGGTTGCTTTTGTAAAATTGGTCAATTTGTGTATTATAAGCAACTTGTGATAAGTTGTCTTGTTCATAGGGTTAACTAGTGATTAGGGTTTCCCTTATTTGGGTGTAGGGTTGTGATAACCTTGTATCATCCTTGTGGCACTTTTGATATGTGCTTGCACATTTGATCATCTTTACTAAGAGATTTGGTTGAAAGACTTAAGTGAAAAGGGCTTTTGGACTAGTTGATCACCTCATGATCAGTCCCACTAGGCTCCATTGGAGCAAGTGGTATCTAAGCCATTTCTCTTACTAAAGAAGAGGATGAAATAGCTACCAGGGTAATAAATGTTAAACTAGTAAAAATGGTAAGGGATCAATGAGTGACCAATTCTTCTCTTGCAAAAAGGTTGAAGGAAGTCGAAGGAAAGTTGTATAGGAAAAGAGGCACATAGTCTGAAGAAGATTAGAATACAAAGATTGAATATCTTGCTGAAGATGATGAAGTTCCTATTAAACAAAGACCTCTCTTGAATGCTCTCAAATACATGGAGAAAAAAACCATTGAAGGGAATTTGGAATTTCCAACTTTCAATGGAAAAATTAATGTTGATGTAATATTAGATTAGATATAAGCCCTAACTAGTTTCTTTGAGTGTGAAGACATCCCAAAGAAGTAGAGGGTAAAGATGGAAAAGTCCAAGTTGAATAGAGCAGCCCTAACTTAGTGGAACTTCATCCAAGCTAAGAGGGTTAAGAAAGGAAGAAATGTGATTTCTTATTCGGATAGAATGGTGGCACTGGTTAGGGAAGCATATGCGCCTGAAGACTATGGTGTACAACTCCATAAGGAATCAAAGTCTTAAACGAAAGCATCTAGATGTTAGCTACTATATAGAGGAGTTCTTAAAATTATGTATGAAGACCAACATGGTAGAGGATGAGGAAGAAAAATAGACAAGGTACATGAATTGCTTAAGTTACCCATCCAAGAAGAACATAACCTTCACACCCCCAATTCTATGAAAAAGTGCTATTAATAAGTACTCAAGTTGGAAGAAAAATGGAAGAGGAAGCATGATCAAAATAAATGCAAGGAGAATAATAAGAACTACAAGACCAAGAACAATTCTTGGAACAAGGGGCAGAATACTAGAAACAAACCTATTGATTAGAATAAGGATGAGGGAGGAAAAAGTTATAAGGGAGACTATAGATGAAGAAAGTCTTTCAGAGGAAGAGGAAGAGGCAATGGCCCTCTCACATGCTAAAATTATAATCAAGTAGGACACCATCCAAGAATGTGCCCTAAAAAGAGAAACAATGATTAAGGGGAAAGAAGAGCACACATTTTGGAGGAAGAGCAATTTGATTCCAAAGAAATTGAACCTAAGGAAGGAGCATGTCTAATGATGAGGCAAGAATTTTTATAAATCCCTCACACCCAAGAGCCACCCCAAAGAAAGAATCTCTTTAGGAAAAGGATCAAGTGCCAAGGCAAGGTATGCAATTTGTTAATTGATTTAGATTCTACTAAAAATGTAGTTTCTTCTAAAATGGTAGAGAAACTCAAACTACTTAAGACACCCCACCCCTTTCCACATCATATCTCTTGGCTAACAAAAGGTCAAAAAACCTTAGTGACAAAATAAGAATGGATAGAATTATATCTAGTAGATTTTAAGAATAAAGTACTTTGTGATGTTGTAGAAATGGATGCATCTCATATCCTTTAAGGAAGACCCTAGCAATATGATGTTGATGCCATCCATCATTTCAAGAAGAATACTTATTCTATAACTAGGAATGGTGTAACTTTCACCATGAAACCCATGCCTAATCCTAAAGTAGAACCTACTATTGTAACCATAGGGGAGAAATAAATGATTAAATCCTTGAAGAAACCTGATGCCCAAGGTTTTATTTTGGTATCAAAGACAAAGGAGAACATAACTTCTAAGGACAAGGATCCTATCCCTAAACAAATACAAGATTTCTTAGAAACATACAGTCAAGTTATTGTTATTGATCTACCCACAAAATTTCCTCCCATTAGACATATCAGTCACCAAATTGACTTGATACCTAGCTCTTCCCTACCTAAAAAGGCACCCTATAAAATGATACCAACTCAACATGTTGAAATTCCAAGTAGGTGAATGATTTGTTGGAAAAAGTTCTAATACAAAGGAGTTTAAGTCCTTGTGCTATTTCATCTATCCTTGCTCCTAAAAAGGATAGAAAATGGAGGTTGTATATTGATAGCAAGGATATCAACAATTTTTCTATAAGGTATAGATTCCCCATGCCCAAAATTCAAGATCTATTGGATCAACTAGGAGGAGCTTCCTATTTCACCAAGATAGACTTGAAGTTTGGCTACCATCAAATTAGAATTAAACTAGGTGATGAATGGAAGACAACATTCAAAACTAGTAAAGGTTTGTTTGAATTGTTGTTAATGTCCTATGGGTTAATCAATTACCCTAGCTCTTTTATGAGGCTTATGAATGAGATATTCATAGATTTTATTGTAAAATTTATTGTTATTTACCTTGACGACTGACTAATATTTAGTCACACCAAGGAGAAATGTTTGATCACATGGAATAGATACTAAGGAGGCTTCATAAACACAAGTTGGTCATCAACATGGAAAAGTGCTTGTTTATGAAGAAGGAACTTGCATTCCTAGGATTTGTGATCTCACAAGATACCTATTGTCACAAAAGCTTGCACCCTTTTCCAAAGTCTTACCTAAGGATAGCCACATGAAATATGGAAATAACCTCCAAGCTATGGGACTTGAATTATGAGGTTGAGTCTCTAAAGAAGGCTTACTTCCTCTACTATTAGGATACACTTAAACTATTCTTAAAGATAAAATGGAAAGGAGTACTTGAAAGCAACTATCTAATCTATTCTAAAGAGGTGATGCATGAAAATAGGGTATCTAGATTAGTCTCTACCCATGCATGAAAAATGCTATTATTATGATAGTCTCAAGATATATATATATATATATATATATATTCAAACTCTGATTTAATCTATAAAGTAAACATAAATTAGACAACCATATAAGTGAGAAAAGGAAGATACTTCACTTCTTATCATTCATGGTCTCAATAGACATAGGGAGTGCAGATTATAGACATTTATAGTACATTGAAGAAAGACATACAAGTTTACACAGTACAAAAATGGTTGAAAAAGATAAGGTAGAAGGTCATATAACTCAAAGGCAATTGGGATTTTATAGTAGCATGCCAAGACAATACTAAAGAAGCAAAGAAGATCCAACTCTAAGAAAGAGTACAAAATTTGCCTTTATAGTGTAGGGATAACTTAGATAACTTCTATTACAAGGTAAAAGTCAACCACTATGATCAAATCTTTAGAGAAAAAATTACTTCAAAGCTAAAGATTTGGCCATTGAGTAAATACACACTTGAGAGGATCACTTCCACACCAAAAAAAATCTTTGAGAGGTCAGGCTTGATGGTTATTTAATCTCTAAGTAAATGAGTGGATTACTAAATGATGATGGAGTATTTCTTTGTACTTATCAAGCCTAGGGATTAATAAAATTTGTTGTGGGAGATCAAAAAGTTTAGATTATTCATTCAAAGAATTTCTTTTACTATCATCAATCAACCAAATCAACCATGAGTTTAGTCAGCTAGTATTAGTCATCAATCTCTCTCATGTGGACTAAGAATTTCTCACCGTTATGCCAACTTGTTGATGGTCCAAACCTGATGTTTTGCATTCAAACACTCAAGATCATATCCTTACCACCACATTCCCTTAATAACTATTACTACTCATGAGACTATTATTTTTTGGTCATCACTACCTCACCACCTTGAACTTGTATTACTATATAACCTTTGCAACCAATCAAAAAAAAGGGAATTGCCTGATCACAATTCAAGGTCTAGCCATCTCTCAATCCATAGTGATCAAGTGTTGGCCATAGATATGAATGATTTAATGGAGCAAGATATGTCTTGGACACCAAAGATCTACTTTTCCACAATGTGGAAACTCAAACTATAGCATGTCAAGTTAACCATATGATTGATTGAAATCAAAGAAAAGTACACCTTTACTACCTTAACCTTAGTCATTGCTCAATTAATCACTATGATGCCAATCAGATGGTTGTGACTTAAAATATTAAGGTCATAACATGAAATAGAGAATATGACTAACATTAAATCATTTCATGAGCATCCTAGGTGACCATTAAAATATCTCATTATTTGAATTTAAATTTTTGGTAGGAAGTAATTCTGGGCTAATAGTACCCTTAAGATGGACCTGGAGAAGGTTGAAGAAATCATTAATAGTCCCTCACCAATGAACCAACATGATGTAAAAAGCTTCCATGGTCTTTCCACCTTCTATAGGAAGTTTATTAAGAACTTTAGTCATGTGTGTGCACCCATGCCTGACACCATAAAAAGAGGAAAGAAGACTAAATTTTCTTAGACAAAAGAAGCCAATGATGCATTTTAGTACTTGAAGAATAGAGTCTCTCAATACCCAATCTTAGTTCTACTTGACTTCAATAAGGTTTTCACTATGGAAACTGATACAAGCAATTTGGCCATAGGTGTAGTCCTAAGTTAGGAAGGTAAGGTAGTGGTTGTCCTTTCTAAGAAACTAAATGATGCTAAGAAAAAAATTTCAACTTATGACTTGGATCTTTATGCCATGGTACAAGCCCTTAAGAAATCAAGGCACTATCTAATTATAAGGTCATTTTTAGTATACAATGACAACCATGCATTGAGTCTCTTCAATTATCATGAAAAACAATCTATTAGACATCTAAAATGGATGGAGTAGTTGCTAGCTTATACTTTCAACATTAAGCATAAGAAAGGTTTTGCAAATAAAGTTGTTGATGCCCTTAGCAAAAGGTTTGGTATATTTGAAGAAGTACAACTAAAAAGTGTGCTAATTGATTCCCTTAAGCACTTATATGCTGATGATCCTAATTTTGAAAAAAAAAATTCAACTTTGCATAGAGATTGTTGAAAGATACCATACATATTTTTCTAAATATTTGATTTAGAATGGACCCCTATTCAAAGGAGCTTGGTTATGTTTTCCCAAATTCTCAATGAGGAGAAATATCATTAGGGAGAAACATTGTGGTGGTTTAGGAGGACATTTTGGCAATAACAAGACATCAGGCATGGTGAAATGAAGCTATTATTAGCCAAAGATGAACAATGTGGTAAAGAAGTTCATTGAGACTTGTACCATCTGTCAGCAAGCCAAAGTTGTTTCAAAAAATTAGGGGTTATATCAACCTTTACCAATCCCCACAAGACTTGGGAATGAATCTCAATATATTTTTTCATGGTGCCACTAGAACAAAGAAAGGTTTTGATAATTATTTTGTGGTAGTGGATAGATTTAGTAAAATGGTCCACATTATACCATGTAAAAGCAAAAATGATGCTTCTCATATTGCACATCTTTTCTATAAGGAACTAGTTAGGATCCATGGTTTACAAAAAAATATTGTACTTGATAGGGATGTAAAATTTCAAGGCCATTTTTGGAGAACACTTTTTAAGAAACTTGGTACTAACCTAACCTACAGTTCTACCTACCATGCACAAACTGATGGGTAGACTATGGTGGTAAATAGATCTTTAGGAAATATCCTAAGATACCTCATGAAGAAGTATGCTCAAAGTTTGGATCTACTCTTTCCCTAAGAATAGTTTTCTTTTAATGACTCCATGAATAGATCAATAGGAAAGACTCCTTTCTAACTAGTGTATGGAGTTCATCTCAATGGATCATTGGACCTAGTAGAACTACCATCTAATTTCAAAATTAATTCTCAAGAAGAAGGGTTAGAAAAACTCATTACAAAGGTGCAACATGAGGTTAAGGAATCATTATAGATATCAACATTGAAATACAAGGAATGTGCTAATATGAAAAGAAGGGAAATTCACTTCAAAGTTGGAGACAAGGTTTGGGCATATTTGAGAAAGGAGAGACTACCTAAAGGTTGATATTTCAAATATCAGATGAAGAATGTTGGACCATGTGGTATACTCAACAAGATGGGTGAAAATTCATATGACATCTCTCTTCCCCCTACCTTACAAATTTCTCCAATGTTCAATATTGTAGACCTTACCCCATACAAAGGCATAGAAAATTCAACAAGTGAACAAGGTGAGCAAGTAGACAACCATAGTAAATACTATATAACTAATCTCCCTCAAAGAAAAATAGTGGTGTTAGAAGAAATTTTGGAGACAAAGTTGCTTAAAAAAAATAGAACCAAGAAGTACATGCAATACTTAGTCAAGTTGAAAGGGCTCCCCAATATTGATGCAACTTGGATGATAGAAGACTAGATCAAACAACATGGTGCTTCTATGGAGCGATTACCCTCAAGTAGGAACTTGAGTTTTCAAACATAAGAGGAGTATGTTGTATGAGCACCCGCAATAAATCAATATTAAACCTTGGATCTAGACATAAAAACTTGGATCTCAATATAAAACCTTGAAAGATTAATTAATAGGCATCTAGGCCAAAATTATATGACCTACTTCCAAGATTGGCATTGTTATAATCCCTTCGTCAATTAATGTCAAAGATAGTCAAAGGGCCTATAATTTTAGATTTTTTCATCTTTTATCATGTTTAGGACCTATTTTGGTCATTAGGTTTAAGTTTTAATATTTTTTTCTCATAAAGCACAAAAAGTGCAAAAAATGCAAAATTGCTTGAAATTTTTCAAGCAATGTTTAAGCAACTTTTTGTAAATCTAAGCCAAAAAATCCCCAAAGGCCATAAAAAGTTTGAAATGTTTTTGTGACCATTTGAAGGCCTATAATAAGAATTTTTAGGTTGGTGATACATAGAGACAATCCACTTTTTTTTTTTTATCAATAAAAATACCTAATTTTACTATAACAACAATTGTAAAATGCCACATAGATTTTTATGTAGTCTTCTAAAGTTTGAGACCTACATTTCTACATAGGTGAATGAGATATATTTCCAATTATTCTTGTTTGAAGTCTCCATCTATTATCTAGCTCAAGATAATCACATTTTTCTATTAATAGGTCCAAATTTCTTGCTAACCTAGGGTTTTGAAATATTGTCAAACATAGAAGAGGACTTTACCATGGGAATTTAATAGCCTCTAGTGAAATCCTAGTATTGGATATGTATTTTAAGATTCAAGTGGATTTAAGTTTGTACTTTTATGGTTCATTGAGAAATTTGATATCCTAGACATGTATTTCCTATGTATATGCTAGGAAAAGGATACAACATCTCTCACTACTCCAACTAGATTCTACATCAAGGTTTGAAATCACGTTTTTCACTTGTCTAGGGTTTTTTTGAAATTTTCACATCATTTTTGTGTAGGATGGAATCCTAGAACATGTTCTTCCTTTGTAAATGGAGGCCTAATTTTCATAGTTGCCTAAGCATGAAAGTGAACAAAAGCCCATTCGTTTGTATCATCAAACCTTGGTGACTTAGTATGTTTTGTAAGTCCCAAAAGGATATCTATAACTAAATTTTTTTCCCTAGGTTTTATGCATATATTTCCTTTAAAATCTTGTTTTCTTGAAAAAAGGTCTACTAGTCCTTTTAGATGTTTTAACACAACAATTATGTGGAAAAACTTACATGGTTTGGATTTAACCATTGTTTCATGCCAATGATGACCTAAATAGACTTTTGCAATATTTTGGAGTCTTCCTTGGTCATATGAAGAAGTTTAAGGTTGTTTTCCTAAAACTGATCAATTTGTGCATTATAAGTAACTTGTGATAAGTTGTCTTGTTCATAGAGTTCCCTAGTGATTAGGGTTTTCCTTGTTTAGGTGTAGGGTTGTGATAACTAGGTATCATCCTTTTAGCACTTGTGATTCATTCTTGTACATTTGATCATCTTTAGGAAGAGATTTTGTTGGAGGACTTCAATGAAGAGGGTTTTTGTATTAGTTTATCACCTTGTGATAAGTCCCAATAGGTCCATTACATAACAAAAGTTAGATCACAGAAAAGAAATTTTGGAAATTGCCTCAGCCCTAAGCTATGCTAATTTTGATGACTTAAAATATTGCAATACTAAAAATAAAATTTGGGATAGACTGAAGACCACATATGGAGGTGATGACAATGTACTAAGAGCCAAAGTAGAAATCCTAAGAGGTAAATTTGATGATATGAGAATGGTATAAGGTGAAAACATAATATAATACTACACAAGAGTTAAAGAGGTTGTTAATACTATTCTAGGAGAAAATATAATAAATTAGGATGAAACATTACTAGAAAGGTATTGAGGAATCTACTCCCTATCTATTCCATTAGTAAATCTGCAATTCAAGAACTAAGATGTACACTAGGTACTAATTTGACCTTAGAGGGTGTAGTTGGTAGTCTTACAACATTTGAGATATCTATTTTTGATAATTGCACACCTACTACCATTGAAGATTCTTCCAAGTCACAATCGATTCTTAGTAAGATAAAAGGAAAATATGTGAAGAGTAAAAATGATATTTCTATTGATGAGATTAATGAAGCCCTCATTGTAAAGATATTTGGAAAAGGAAGAGGTAAATACAAAGGTAAATTTCATATATTTTTTTTTTCATGCAACAAAGGTTGTCATATTGTTGCTAGATGTCTTGACAGAGATGACACGGATGAAAAGAAGGAAAGAAAGTACAAAGGAAGAGGAGATGAAAAAGACTATAAAATAAGCAAGGATGCCAAAGGTAAGAAATCTTTTTATATTGCTAAAGAAAAGACTAATAATGAATCTAAGTGTAATGATGATAAATTTTTCTATGTTTCTATGAAAAAAGATTTTGATGAAGATGAAAAAATTGAATTAATTTCTTATGTGAACAAAAGTGATAGATGGATAATTAATAATAGATGTTCTAATCATATGACTAGTGATAAAGAAAACTTTGAAGATATTGGTCCATATAATCTTGGATGTGTTAAATTTTGTAATGATATCCCATGTGTTATAAATGGTAAAAGGCATTATTCAACTATCTGACCAGATAACATGTGAAAATGCTTAAAGTGTGTTGAAGGACTTAACAAAAATTTGTGGAGTGTTTCATAGCTGAGAAAATCAAGTTACAATGTTCAATTTAAGAATAGAAAGGCCTAAATACATGATGGTGATGGTATGCTAATTAGAACTATTGAGCAAACTAAAGATAACTTATTCTATCTAGACATATAGGGAGAAACATGTGTGTTTTCACAACAAGAAGATGTTTGGTTATGACAGAAAAGATTATCTCATGTGAATTTTGATAATTGGTGAATATCAAAAAGATGAAGAAAGTGAGAGGATTTCCCAAACTAAATAAGCTTGACAATGCTATGTGTAAATGGTGTCAATTAGGAAAGATGACCAACTAGTTTGAATAGTAAAGCATATACTAGCAATGATATTTTGGAATTGGTTCATACTGACCTATGTGGACCCATTGGTGTTAAAAGTTACTATGGAGATCAATATTTTATTCAATTTGTGGATGTATCTTCTAGAATAATAACTGTGATTTTTCTTAAATTTAAACCTAATTCTTTTCAATTATTCAAGTAGTATTTAGCAAGATTTGACAAAAACATGGATAATTGAAAAGAATTAGGTTTAAATTTAAGAAACATCATAGTTATTATTCTAGAAGATACATCCACAAATTGAATAAAATATTGATCTCCATAGTAACTTTTAACACCAATGGGTCCACATAGGTCAGAATGAACCAATTCCAAAATATCATTGCTAGTATATGCTTTACTATTCAAACTAGTTGGTCATCTTTCCTAATTGACACTATTTACACATAGCATTGTCAAGCTTATTCAGTTTGGGAAATCCTCACTTTCTTCATCTTTTTGATATTCATCAATTATCAAGAAATAGATTGATAATGGATTGTGCAAGAGAACTAATGATGGAGAAGGATGTATCATTAGAATATTGGAGATAAGTGGTTAGTACTATTGGCTATACCCTAAATATAGTTCATGTCAAGAAAGGTACAAATATTACACCTTTTGAACTATGGTATGGTTATGCTCTTAATGTTAAATATTTCTAAATCTTTAAAACTAGATTCTATATATGAAAGATAATAGAAATGGAAAACTTTATCCAAAGAGTGATGAAGACATATTCCTAGGTTATTTCATAAAAGGAGAAGCTTATAAGTGTTTAAATTCCAAAACTAACACTAAAAAGGTTGTGGAAAGTGAAAATGTGAGAGTTGATGAGTTTACAAAAAAGGGTGATGCTTCATGTAATGAAGGACCTGAACAATATAGTACATTCATCTATGTTGATAATGATGCTCCTAGTACTCAAAATCAATAGACAAGTCAAGCTACGAGTTCCCATTAGATATGAAATGATGGAGTGCAAATGAAAATTTCCAAATATTAGAGAATGGGTGTCAAGCAATAGACTAAACATGTCAAGTCATAGACATGAAATTTTTACCAACAGATATTCAATATCAAGTATTCTAAACTTGAACCAAAACTAGAACAAGAAAGATGAAATGAGTTTGAGATTGTTGTTCCAGATGAACCTAAAGAAGAGCACAGAAGAAAACTACTTGTATTAGAAAAATATGTGAGAAGACATCATAAACCTAGCCAAATCATTAGACATTATCAATCAAGTGTGATGACAAGGAGAAAAATCAAAGGTGGCACATGCTCATTATGTGGGTTTAAACCTAAAAGGATAAATGATGATTTGGAAAATGAAGATTAGATACAAGCTATGAATGAAGAAATTGACCAGATTGAGAAGAACAATACTTGGAGCTTAGCACCAAGACCTAAGGACAAAAATTTGATTGGAACAAAGTAGTTTTTAAGAACAAGCTCAATAAAAATGGTGAATTAATAAGAAACAAAGAAAGATTGGTATGCAATGGTTATGCACAAGAAGAATGAGTTGACTATGGAGAAACTTTTGCTCCTATGGCTAGATTTGAAGAAATCAAAACTAAGCTTGCATACTCAGCTTACAATAATTTCAAGGTATATCAAATGGATGTCAAATCTACATTTTTAAATGGTATACTGGACGAAGAAGTATACATTGAACAACATGAAGGATTTTTAGATCCAGAGAAGAGGAACATGGTATGTAAACTAAACAATACTCTTTATGGATTTAAGTAAGCACCAGAGCATGCTATGAAAGGTTACATAACTATTTAGTGAAAATTGGTTTTCAGAGGATAGATGAGAAAAGAAATCTATATTTAAAAAACATAAGAACAAGGAAGTATTTTTATTTGAGATATTTGTTGATGATATCATATTTGGACAAAGAGAAGCATTATGTAGATCATTTACTTTTGATATCAAAAAGGAATGTGAAATGTCTATGTTTAGTGAAATCAAGTTCTTTATTAGATTATAAGTATGTCAAATAAAGTGTGGTATTTTCATTTCACACACTAAATACATCAAGTAAATATTGAAGAATTTTGGTATGGAAAATTCTAGTCTAATGAGCACACCTTTTTCTACAAACATAAGCTATCAAAGAATAATAATTCTATCAATGTGAACCAAACCTTATATAGATCCATGATCAGAAAATTCCAATATATTGTTCATAATAAACTAGATATTGAATTGGAAGTTGGGATAGTTGCTAGATTATCAAAAAATCCTAAAGAGAATTACACGATCATTATAAAAATGATAATGAGATATTTAAAAGGTATAGAAGACTATGGATTATACTACAAGAGAAGTGATGGATTTGAAGTAAATATTTTCACTCACATAGATTGGGTACGAAATATTGATGATAGGAAAAGAACTACTTGAGGTGCATTCTTTCTAGGAAAGAGATTGGTTTCATGGACAAGAAAGAAACATAATTGTATTTCTCAATCAGCAACTAAAGCCAAGTATATGACAGCTATATTGAATTGTTCAACTATAATGTTGATTAAAGAAATTTTGAAAGGAATGCAAGAAGAGATTATAGATCTAGTAGTTTTCTATTGTGATAACATAGGTTTTATTAACATTTCAAAGAATCCAATGATGTACACTAAGACAAAACACATTGCTACCAAGTATCTCTAATTGAGAGAATTAGTTCAAGAAAAAAAAGTGAAGCTAGAATATATGAATACAAAGGAACAAATTACTAATGGTCATCAATATCTTAGAGGTAAATTAGGGGTTATTCCCCTAACTAAGGCTAACTAAGAACCCAAGGTGCATTGCATCACATGTGCTAAAAGAAACATTCTACAGGGTGGTGCAATACACATCTACTTTGGGACATGCCTAAGTTATAATAATTTAGTACAACATACAAGATTAGTCATAGGAAGATGACAAGTATCAGCTAGACATGTAAAAAATACATAATTCAGATGTATGAATAATTTTAAGCTTAGAAAAATACACATTTTTAGAACTCCTATCAAAGAGGGATTGATTACTCAAAATCTAAGATGAAAGAGGAAGGGATTACTAAGAAGTCACAAGATTATTGAGAAAACAAGGAAAAACCTTAGAGGAATAGAATCAAGAAAGAGAGCAAACTGATAGAGGGAGTTTGAAATTTTGAACAGATGAGAATCAAAATGAAAATAATGAGTGTGGTCACTCATGGAAGTAAAATCTATTGGATTGTATGGTAACTAAGTTATTTTTAGTAATTTAGATATTTGAGATCTTGCCATCAATGTCAAAGAGGGAGATTGTCGCAACTAATAATTGGAAAAATTATTGCTTTGTCATTGATGTCAAATCTATGGATGAGACATATTGCTACCTAATATAAATTTCATATCTATTTGATTGATAAAGAGGATTTGAAAGATACTCATAACTATAACATGTAGGGCCCATTTGTCGTTGCACCAAAAGCCATGATTGTTAGTGAACATGGAACACCACATAATTAACCACCTGTGGGCAGGGGAGCGCATCACATCACCCAAAAATCTCCCCCTCGATGTGCATACCAGGTGCTTACGTGGGTCGGGAAGGCACCGGGGAGATTTGAACCCATGACCAGGCCAAAACCAGGCTCTGATACCAATTGTAGGGCCCATTTGCCATTGCACCAAAAGCCATGACTGTTAGTGAACATGGAACACCACATAATTAACCACCTGTGGGTAGGGGAGCGCGTCGCATCACCCAACATAACACCTAGAGGAAAGGTTGAAGTTATGAAAAAAAAGTTACAATGGATATTCTATTGGGACTCAAAATTAAAGCCTTGATTTTGAGTACTTTCCTAAAAATTGAGGCCTATAAGAACTTTTAATGCATGTGTACTTGACCATCATTTTGAGGCCTATGAGGCATTTAGTGTTTCTAAAACATTGTATTTAGCCTTTGCATTTTTCCTATGATGATAAATTGTCATTCTAAGTCATTATGTGAAGTTTCATTTTGAGCATTCTTCATATCTACATTTTTTCTTAAGTGTCAAATAGTGACATGAAGCCTAGTTTGCAATTGAATATCTTACACCCAATTAAATTTAATGACTCACCTCTTTTGGCATCTTTAGTATGCATAGAAAAGAACCTATATTTCAATTTTCAAGTCATTTCAATATATTTTGACTAGGTCTTGAATCCCTCAAAGTTGCTTGTTTCCCTTTGTCATGCTGATGCATTTTTCTTTGAATTATGGGAAGCGCTATTTGAATAGTTATTGTTTGAAATAATTGATTAATTGTATATTGTTTTTAATCTTACATAAAATTTCATATCATTGATATCTAAAGTATTCTAAGCTTACTCTAGCATTGAAGATAGTTTCTTATGTCTCCTGAGCATTTTAGAGTTTGCCTAGTTTAGAAGACAGTGTCTACTAAGTTCCCTCGGGAGACAAAGGAAAGATTGTAGAAGTTGAGTGTTAACTGAGCTCACTTGATTAATGAAGAAAATGTTGGATCAAACTAGTGTTAATTGAGCCCACTTAGTTACCAAAGGAACTTTGTGAATATGAACTCTTAACTAAGTTCACTTGGTTAACATAGGAAAATCACCATGAGTTAGTATCCACCAAGTAGGGTTGGCTAATGAAGGATTTTTTTGTTTTTCCATATTGAGTTAACTTGATTTATTTATTGGTTCTAGCTGACTAAGAAGATGAATATTAATTATTCTAATTTTTATTCAAGCCCACTTGACAAATGTGTAAGATACAAATATAAGGTCAAGTTGAGGATTGAAAGTGTGGAACATAATTAAAGATTTGGTGATGCTTAGACTAAGTGAATTAGAAGGATAAGTAGAGTATCATTGTTGAGCTGAAAAGATACATTCAATCAAGAAGGGTCAAGTATACAAGCCAGAATTGAGATCTATAATCAACAATTCAATTGCATAAAAAATTAAGTAATCTCATTTTTACCTTCTAACCAATGCAGTAGGGATCTAAACCTCATAACAAAGTTCAAATCCTCTAACAAGGTGGCATTTCTATTCAAGTGTCTAAAGACCTCTAACAAGGCCACTTCTAATAGGATGATTAAATTCGGCTCTAATAGGGTCACACCTAATAGTGTGTTTTGTAATGTTTAAAAGGGTTGGCTCCTAAAAGGGCTCACTTCACAAGAGTGAAAATCAGTTACTAGTTGCAATTGGTAGTTTTTCCCAAATTGAATTTCCATGTTAAATCTTGGTGTCAATTGTGTTCATGAAATTTCTTTTATGTGTATGTAACTAAGTTAAAGTAAGATTAACCATGAATAATATCTTAAGATTTTCATGTTAAGATTTTACCTGTGTGTTTTCCAAGTTACAAAAGAGTTTAGTTTACACAAAGTTTTGACTTGTATTGACTTCTAAGGGATCTAGGATTTATTTTAGTCATAACTAATTCATCCCTCCCCTCTCAATTACTCCTCTTATATTTCCAACAATTGCTATCAGGGTTTTGGTGCTTGTGGAGAAGGTTTCAAGGACCCAAGCTAAAGATCATGATGTCTTATAGAAGAGAGATTCCCAAGTTGAATAGATAACACTTTGCAGGATGGCAAGAACTTATGAGATTACATTTAGAAAGTATTAGTGACTCAAGTTGTAAATATCTTTAGAGTGACTACAAGATTACTACTAGAACATTATCAATTGAAGAAATTTCTGAAAGAGAAATCATAACATCATGATGATTGACATTTCTTTTGCTCCAGATAATTTATGCTGAATTTGATGAAGTCAAAAGCTGCACTACAGCTTATGATATGTGGATCAAAATAAAATCCATCTATGGAGGACATGATAATGTAAGAAGAGCTAAAGCTGAATGTCTCAAAGGACAATTTGATTAGATGAAGATGAGAGAAGATGAAAAAATGAAAAATATGTTGAGTGAATCAAAGAATGTGTGAGCAAAATCAAAGATTCTAGAGGAGACATTGATGAAAAAATAGTTGTAAGTAAGCTACTCATAACCCTTCTTCCTGTCTATGCAATTAGGGTGTTTTATATTCAAGAGATGGGATGTGATCCAAATAGAAATTTAATTTTGGCTCCCCTAGATGGAAGATTGATAGCTTTTGAGTTGGATAACTATGATAACTATGTCTCTAGCTCTAGAGGTATTGAGTTTACATTTAAAGCCAATCATTCATTCAAAAAAATGGGTAATAAATCAATAGCCAGTCAATCAACAAGTGAAGAAGAGGAAGAAAGTTTAGATAGTAATCTTGAAGTTGTTGAAGCCCTACTTACAAGAAAATATTCCAAAGGTAGAGGAAAGTACAAAGGTAAGATTCCTCTAGTCTATTTTTCTTGTGAAGAAGTTGGTCACATGATTGCAAAATGTCCTGATAAAGAAAGAAGAGAAGAAAAGAAAAGCAATAAGTTCAAAAGAAAGAAGAATTCAAGAACTACAAGGATTACAAGGACATAGGTATGAAATCTTATTTTATGGCTAGGTAAAAGTGCAAAGCTTTGTCACCTTTTTGGCTAACTTATTAGAATGATGGAATTTGAGTATTTATATCTAAAAATAAATTTTATTCAAACATATGATCTAGATAAATCCATTCTAGCTAAGTTATATATGGTCTCACACTTTACCAATTGGAAATGTCTATTAAATGCATGTTTTATACTGGTTTGTATCCAATTACTAAAAAATAAAATTATTTCAAAAAAGTGGCATTTCAATAAATCTTACTATTTTTTATAATATTTTTTTAATAACATATAGACACCATTTTATAGAGCTTATATTCAAGAACATTCTCATATAGATTTTATAGTTCTTTAATTAGATATAGTATAATGTAATTAAAAAACTCTACAAGCACATATTTTAATACTCAAAAAGGTGTTGATTTTGACAAAGAAAAATGTATCAAATGATGTACTTTTTTTTATAAAATTATACAATGGTCTAGAGGAGAGAGTCCTCTTCTAGAATATATAATTTTTTGTCCTATTTAGAATATAATTCTTTGGAAAAATGTGGTGGGAGATTGAAACTATCAATTTTAGTTGAGTTGAAATTTGAATCATTATTAAAGAGAAAAATTATGTCTCAAGCCAATTTTTATTCTTGAATGTCATACCTATGTATGTTATCTATAACATAGTCTAAGATCAAAGTTAAATAAGTTAATTTCCATATAATTTTGTGGTGGGAACTAGAGCCTTGATTTTCAAAAAAATTGAGCAGCTAAAAAATCATGTATAAAAATTAGGAAAATGTATCAATTCTTATTCTAAATAATTATTAAAAATTATAATCTTATACTTCATTCATTTCTATACATTTCACTAGTTTACATCATTTTGAAATTCAAAATAATAGTACCAATTTTATGTCATTAAAGGTGAACAATTATACTTTTTTTAGCCTTTTCCTTTTACAAAAGGGTGATAGAGGTTTGTTCTTTTACCTAGCTATAGATTCTAATTATTATGAAGATGAAATGGTATATATGTTGGCAATATGTTTGGTAAATCAAATAAGTATGCTATGGTTGTCATTTATGACAACATGTTTGTTTTGCAGATTAGCCTCATTTAGTTGTAGAAGAAAATTGTCTAAGTATCAAATAGTGTTATAGTAGTAGGACTGTTTTGATTATAATATAATATTCCCTTGGAATATTGTCTTGTGCAGTTAAGATACATGATGTCATAATGGTGACGTATACCAGTACGCATGTCCATATAGTCAACCAAGTTCGAGTTATGAAGGAATTAGTCATGTAGTAATGACACAACATAGAATAGAGCATATTAGTAGAATGTGTTTAACAATTTGATTTATTGTTTTGAGGTATAATTTCTTGTTGAGCTAACTTTTATGATGTCATCTAAGCCAACTAAAGAAGATTTTACTAATTTTTTTTGTATAAGTAAGAACTTCATTTGCGAAGTTAAGTGGATAAGGAATAGGATGATTGCAAAGTTAATATGATCTTGTGAAAGAGAGTAACAAGTGAATGTGACATTGTGATATATGGTGTGAAGCATTGTTATGCAAAGATATCATGTAGTTTGATATGTGTGTAGTCACTTTTATGTGAAGAATCATCAATCAAAAGATTTGCAAAGTATAAAAAACTACTCAGTATTGTATGTATACTTATTTCTTAAAGAATCTATTATAAAGTTGCATGTTAGGGTAGTGGACTCTTCTTGCACACATTTATATGTAATCTACCAACTCCTAATAGGGTTGAAGCAACTCCCAATAAGGTTGAGGCTTCTGACAATGCCTAGTCTTCTAATAGGGACTCGAGACACTATACATGCTTTATAGACTCCTAACAGGGTCAATATTATTAATTGGATTCTTTATATAGTGAATCATTTAGTGGGTTCCATATCCATTGGGGTTTTCCTTTGGCTGGGTTTCCATAGTTAAAAAAATGGTTTTATGATCTCTCTTTGTGTATAGTTTTTTGCACCACTCAACATTATTGGTTTATTTTCTTATGCACATGTTAGAGTATCTAATAATATTTAGTTGTGGATAAAAGGATTAAAAATAATGATTCACACACCCCCCCCCCCCCAAGTATTATGTATTTCTAACAATTGCTAGCAAAGCTTGCTTATTCAAAAGAGGCTTAATAGCTTGAATAAGATCCCTATGGATATGCAACAATTGAAGAAAATCCTTGAAGAAGCACTTGAATATATTGATCTTCTTATTGATGAAAGAGATGGCCTCAAAGATGGATACAACGATGCTAAAGCCTACATTGGTGAATTGAAGGACAAAATAGATTACCTAAAACAAAAGAGATCTACTAATCAGACTAGCGATGATGATATTGAAGATCTGAAGAAAGAAAATGAGATCCTAAAACATAAATTAAAGATATTTGAACTTAAGTTGAGTCCAAAGAAAAATAGAGCTAAGATTGACTCTGAAATAAAAGCTAAAAATGAAGATCTAAGATCCTAGTTAAGCAAGTTAACATCAAAGCTAGAATCTATTAAGTTAGAACATGAAAAATTAGAAAAATACAACACCATTGTGAAAGGTGAGTTGGTACAAACCAAGAAACAACTTGAGAAATTATATACCAGTAGTGATAAAATTGAAAAACAATTATGTGTGCAAAGACCCAGTTATGACAAGACTAGACTTAGATTCTTTCATGGTCAATCCACTAAGAAATTTGTTGAAACAAAATAACTTGTTACTCCTGAAGTCAATAAGGACCTGAGTAAGAAAAATGATACATCTAAAGACAAAGTTAATGTTGTTCACTTTGAGATAGTCAAAGAATCTAATCAAGATATAAATAACAAAAGAAAGGAATCTTTTACCTAGTGTGATGAACCTAAGGGCACTGAAGTCAATAGTGAAGGTAAGTCTTTCAAACCTATTTCTAAATTTTATTGTCATAATTGTCATGGATATGGTCATTATTTAGTAGATTGTAAGAAACCTAAATTTGCTAGTGATAATGCAAATAGTAGGATGCATAGGAATACTAACCATGCAAGAACTAGAAGAAGATCTCACAGTAATGAAAGTGGAGAAAGAAGACAAATTATTTGGTACAAATGCAATAATCATGGACACATTGCAAGGAATTGCAGAATCCTTGACAACAAACTAAATGAATAGAAAAGAGATGTACTAGTATGTCAGTTGTGTAACGACTTTGGACACACAACAAGGTTTTGTAGAATGAATAGAAGAGATCTTAATAGGAATCAGAATTATAGAAGGAACAATAGAAAAAATGAAGGAAAAGAAGAACCAAATGAATTGAAGGAATCATTTGTGAAGGCAAAGTAACCACAAATCTATCATACAACTATATAAAATACACCTAAGAGGACAATGAAGTCACTTATTATCTATGACTCCTCTCACTAGAATTGAGCATTCTTAATGGAATAGAGTATCAATTGTTGATTACTGATGCTAGAGGAAATATTAAGGGTTGCTTAGTTAACAATAGATAGTAGACATTGAGAAAAGTCTACAGTAAAGTGCGCATTGCCTAATATGATCAGGATGAGGATATATGAAAGGATCAAACTCTTTGTTGCCCAGAGAGAGTATACTAAACTAGTGGTAGATATGCATTTACTGTGTAGTACAGATTGCAAAAGATTTAAAGGATGCAAAATGACTTGCATACATCATTTACTTGTGTGAAGTTTGTGTGTGAGATTGAAGCAAGATGTGGAGAATTAAAGAGTCCTACAAGCGAAGTCACTAAAAACCCTAGAACACAAAATTGAGGTATTTTTCTAAATTTTTGAGCATAATCCCTCAATAATGGCAAGGTAAGAAGTCTAAAATGTAAGCAATAGGCCTAGGTATAATTTCAAGAAACACCCATTTTTGTATTTTCTCAATGACCCCATTGGAGCATTTTTTTGAGTTCCAAAAAATGTTCTTCATGTGGAAGATATCAAAGGTTATATTCACTACAAAATTGAAAGTATAGCTGATTTAGAGATTCACAAGGATTTGGAGAGGATGTGTAACAATGATTTATCATTGAAATCTGAACATAGATTTTTGGAATGTCTTAACCTAGTTAAGCATATGTTTTACATGGATTTCAATAATAATGATTGGACAAGAATAATCCTTAGCATAGTACATGATGATCTTCTATGGCTAGGAGATTCTATCATTAGCATTGACAATGACCTAATTCACAAGGTCATAGGATTGAGCAATCAGGGCAAAAATCTAGTAAACATCAAGAATGTGCACAAAATTATTAAGGAAAATCTCAAAACATATTTTGATGGAAGGAACATGAAAGTAAACTCAATCCAAGATGATGGAGAGAGGCTTATTTGCAAGGTTTCAGATTACAAGTATAATCATGGATCAAGAATAGATTCAATCCTTGTAGGATTTCTTCATGCAACTTACCTAGCAGTAAGAGGTGAAGAAGTGAACATGTGCGATATTGTCAGAACACAACTATTGGATAATATCTTGAGAATCAAGAACTCAAGAACTGTAGTATATAGATTTGAATCCCTTATGACACACATATTCTTCTATGTTATCAAGAAGTTTCTTGGTATCATAGTTTGGAATGAAAATGAGTGTGCTATGTAGCAGAACACTCAAGCTCATTGGTCAAGACCTGAAGCAATCAAAGACAATGACTTGGATAGGATCATGAAATCTTTCAAAACATAAATGAAGAAAAGGTATAGAATACCTCCAGCACTAGTGGATGAATATAAGGATGATTTATGTTTCATGGTTGAGACAAATTTTACATGCATGGAGGTAGTAGTTCCTCAAATGAAATTTATTGAACCTATGGGATATGAGCTGAGTGAGGACTTGATTGAAGAGTATGTGTGAATAATCCTTCACTCTAAAGTTGATTCTAACTATCCCAAATGGGGAATATATACATAGAAAATGAGAGAAGTCAAAACTAGTCAAGTTATGAAGGACTCCAAGAAAAAGGTAGAGAAAGTTGTTGATTCTATCTTCAAATTCTCTTAGATAACATTGCTAGAAAATCAATTGCAAGAATGCTTGTCTGCAAAATCCTCATATGATAAGTTTGTGGCTACAAATTTGAATGCAATAGAACTGGCAACATATGCTTTATGTGCACTCATCACTGTATCTAATGCACTAAAGGACAACTAAAAGAAATAATTTGAGTAGTTGAAGACCAGTTTCAATGATTATTTTTCCAAGTTTTGGTAGATAGCTACCAGACTTTGATAATCCTTTTGATACCTTTGTCATTGATGTCAAAGAGGGAGATGTATGGAAAATTGTATTTGTAACAAACTGTAATATGTATAATATGTAAGGGGAGCAATAAGTTGTAATAGGAAGTAATAAGGGTTTAGTCTTTCATAACAAAAATACAAATGTTTTCCTTTATGTTCTTATGTTATGGCTATTTGTTTTGATTGGCATGACAACATGTTTGGGACTTAGCCAATTTTCCCAAAATGTTGTTGGCATTAAGTTATTATTTCCATTAGTGATAACAATTATCTGTATCAGTATAGCTACCAAGCTCATCACTCAGTCTACCATATATACCGAGCATTCAGTGGTTACCTTGTACATTCATCACTTAAGCAGTTTACATTGAGCCTCGCAATTCACACTGAGCATTCAAGTGTCAACCGAGTTGATTATAACTACTGAGTGATGGAAGCATAGTGCCTACTGAGTGATGGAAGCACAGTGTCTACCAAGTGATGGAAGCACAATGCCTACTGAGTGATACAAGTGCAGTTTTTATCAAGTAATCAAAGTATAATGTTTACCGAGTGAAAGAAAGGTAAATGAAGGATTCAATTTTTTACCACGTGATACTATATCCATTGAGTCTCCAATGGTTACTAAGTTTAGAACTATTTTAGGTGATTAGTATGGAGTGAACCTTCACTTCTATTGAGTGCATGATGATGCCAAGTAATGTAGTGGACATTGAGTATCAGAAGGTCATCGAGTTAATTCAGTGAACCTGAGTTATTTACTATTTGGCCGACTTAGTAATATTTTATTTACTTGTGTTTTAGTCGACCTTGCAATTGTAATTATTGGAATGGTATATATGTAATGTATTATATCATTTGCAAATGATGAAAAAGGAATGTATAAATAAAAAAGGACATGTAATGTTTGAGAAGTGTAAATGTGAATCAACAGAAGAGAAGAGTATTCAGCAAGGTCTACAAGGAGCAGTAATGATTCATCAATCACAAGAGGTGATATATACTTCAAGGATCTAATCAAAAAATCAAGTTTGTAAGTAGATCCACTATTTCATCCTAATAGGTGAATTAGTTTTGTAAATCCTTTAATAGGGTAGACTTAATAGTCTTTGTATAAATCTCCTAACAAAGTGCATACTTTAGTGTATGTTTTAAATCCTCTAACAAGGTGGACCTAGCAGTCCTTTGTGCTCCTAAGAGGGCAGATCACCAGAAGTGGTCAATGTAAGCCTTAACAGGCCAACTTCATAGTGTAGTAATGAAGTTTTTTGGGTATCATCCCCACCCAAGTTTTACTTTCTCTTTGGAAACAAATGAGACAACAGTGGATTTCAAAATCTACCAAGAAAGATAGTTCAAGCAATGGCAATCTCACTCAAGAAATGGGTGACTCCATATTTTCCAATTAGATTCATAAAGGATCTAGAACTATATCATCAAGCTATATCCAGAGCAGTTCCAAATGCAAGAAAGTAAAATGATCAAATCAATATTCTAGATACATGAAGATCGAAGAAAACATATCTTTTGTTGAGTTGCATCTACTGAGGAAAGTCAGTTATAGACCTTACCGAGCTAGGTCGAGAGCAAAAAAAGTTTTATTCAATCACCGTGTTGCAAGCTTCTACCGAGCAAGTAAATGATAGCCTATCAAACACTATGTCATCTCATCTACCTTCATACCAAGCATTTATGCCAAAAAATTTGTCAAAAGGGTAGAATTCAATTTCATTCTTCATCACAATTTCAGAGCTAAGAAATTTCTAGTGATTCCTAAGCAAATTCCAAGCAACTCCAAGCGATTCCAAGAAATTTTTTTTTAAAAGCAAAAACTCTATTCAAAATTTTCTTACACTTACCGAGAAGCAATGGCATCCAGGAGTAGTAGTGGCACCAAGGCAAAAAGAGGTTCAAAAATGCTGGTAAAGGGTACAGAATGGAAAGCACCCAACTTCAAAATTGTTCCAGCCATTGCAGAATCACTCGACCCAAATTGAGCTCAATCGAAAATTTCACCTAAGGTACTTCTTATCAATGATATTCGTACTCATTTCAAATGTTCTGTTCAAAAAATTGGAAACCTAGAGATGGACAATGCCCTAGGAGAAATGAGTATTGATGGCTCTTTGAAACTCAAGCATAAGCATCTTGAAACCAAAGGCTTGACTCATATCTTGCATATGCCTAGAAGCTTCCAAACCAAATGGATTAGGTATATTCTGAGTTGAGTGCACAATGGGCAACTATGGTTAGAGCAACTAGTGTTAATTACAAAGAAGATGATTTACAAAATCATGGGTCTCCCTATGCTCAACAAAGCAAAAAGCACCAAAACCCTAGAAAACCCTAGCCGAGTGGGATAGTAGAGGTTTGAAGGTCAGTACTGTATCAGATGTTGAACTAAGATTTGGCATTCATGTCATTGCCTACAAAATCTATAGCTCTAGTTGACTGGACAGTGTACCTTGTGAGGCTATGGATATGGCCTTAAAAATTGTAAAGAAAAACCTTGAATTTGATCTATTTATCCTTTCAAATTTGGCTCTTTATTGATCTATTTATTTTTCTATGTTCAAACATTCTTTCCATCAAAAGGAACAATTGTGTGGAGAAAAGACATTCCAATTTTGTATCAAATAAATGAGTTTGTAGCAGAAATGGGTGAAAATTTTGATAGCATCATGGACAATTATTTTGAATATTTCAAGGAGAGAATGAATAACAAGTTTTAGATTCCACCAAAATTAGTTGAAGATTACAGAGATGATATATTCTTTATGGTTGACTATGATAAGGTATACATTTAGATAGTCAGACCTCGAGTTGCATGGGTAAAACCTCTTCCTTATGAGGTAAATATTGATGAGGCTAGGGATATTATTGAAGCATTGGTGAATGAGCCAGTAGACCCAAGGCAACCAATCTTCAGAACATATGATGAGGCAAAGGATAGAATTGAACTTGAAATCAAGCTACCCTAGGCCATAAGCAAAGGCAAGAGGAAGATAGCCAAATTGAAAACTACAAATGGTCCTCTTATGCTTACCAAGGAAAAAGGTGAGGATGAAGAAGATGATGAAGAAGAAGAAGGAGAAGAAGAAAAAGAATAACATGAATCTGAAGAGGAACAACCAAAGAAGAAAGGTAAGGTAACTATTACCAAACCTAAGAAAAAGCCCACTATAGTATTCTCCAGAAGAACCAAAAAAGGCAAGCAAGAACCTATACTGGTCAGACCTCCACCCACATTCAAGGAAATGCTTAAAAAATTGGAAGAAGGAGCTAGCATCACAAATTTCAAAGCATTGAAATTTGAAACAAGAACTAATGCTGAGAAAATGCAGATTGAGGAACTAGTACTCAATAATATGGGTAAATGGAAATACTCTCTAGACCATCTTGCCTCTCAAATCTCCAAAGAATAGTTGGAGAGATTGTAACCGAGATGGAAGTCAGCCACCCAAACGGTCAAAGACATATATGAGCAATCTCTGAAGAATCCTCTACCGAGTCTCACTAGAGAAGAAATAAAGGTAGCAATGAAAAACCATGAAGGTAAAATGATGATTAGATTTCACACATGTTTGATCTAATTAAAGATATTGAGCATGTCATAAATGATGCAACAAACATGTGGAAGAACATCTATCATCTGCAAAAGCCTAGTGAAGACCCATTTGAAATCAAGGATGATGATAGTAGTGACGATGATGATTTTGATAGCACTTCATCCATCAAAGTTAATCTAGGAGAGCTATATACACTTATGGAAGAAAAAGAGGAAGAAGACAAGGAGGAAGAAGAAAATGAGGAAGAAGAAGATCTAGTTAAAATTGGAGCAAAAGTGATTGCATCCCTTCCTCACTCTCCACCAAAGACTATTACATCAACTATGGAGACAGCTTCTACGTGTGAGATTGTGAGCACAATTCCCACATCAATTGCTCAATCTTCACTGGCCACCTCCCAGCTCCAGGTATCTGAAATAGATTTGCCAAGCACTTCATCTACCAAGCTAACTATTACTTGTTCAGCCACCGAGTCAACCTCCACAGCTCCTTCATCAACAATAAGTGTACTAGTAAGTTCCACATATTTGTTTTCATCAATTCCAAAAAGTTCTATAGTTTTGTTAGAATTATGTGCATCTACTTTAAATCCAATTAGTTTAGATACTACTATACCGAGTGTATCATCATTTTTGGGAAGTATTCCAATTTTTGATCTAGTTAATACTTCTATTGGCATTCAATCCTCAAGTCCTATCCCAGTTTTTACTACTAGCCCTTCCATCTCCACTATTGTGTCTATTCCTAAGGTCAAACTAGTCATCACAGAAGTCAAACAAAAGCATCCATTAAGACTTTTGATCATTGGAAAGGAAATTGTAGAAGATATTGACTTAGACATAGAGATAGTAATTCCAAAGATTAACTATGAAAATGCTACCATTGAAGAGATGAGGTTAGCTAGTCAACTAATAGAGATGAAAGCTACGTAGAAGCAATTAAGGTCTGAAAGGGATAAGGAATACATAATAATTGAGAATACCAAGAATATAATTATAGATACTATAGGTGTTGAAGTAGATTCTACTCAACACATTTTGATCTAGTTAAAAGAGGCTATATAGAAATTCAATGAGGATTCTTCAAGACAAGAAAAACTTAATGAGAAAGCTGAAAAGAAATTTGATAATAAGGTGCTAGAGCAAATTGCTCAAAAGATAGTAATAAAGCAAGTTGAATTGTCAACATTTTTGGGAAATTTTGAAATTTCTTTTAATAATGTAGCATCACTTTTTCTAAACTTTGTGATGTTTCTACTTTTACCAAAGAAATAAAGGATAAGTTAAATAATATTGACATTGATATGCAATCAAGTGCCTCCAAGCTAAAGGTGGACTCCTCCTCCACAACCTCCCATCACATCAAGATCAAATATTTGGCAGATGTTCAAGCAAAATTATTGAGAGAGGAAGCTATGATCTGGTCACAACTCATAGACATCCAGAACATGATCCTTCCTATCATGGACACAATGCAAAAACATCTTGTACATTGAAAAACATTGGTCCAAGATCGGAACTTCTCAGTGGTTGATCACTTGATCCAATTATCAACAGAAGTTTAAATTGCTCTCTCCACCTGTCAAATTTTGTAGCAGACTTGGGATAGTAATTTTGCAACCATTCTTAAGGTACATCAAGAATTTCTATCTCACTTTGGTGTAGCCATATAAATTGTATACATGTAGTCCTTTGGCATTATTATAAAAAATGGGGAGAGATTTAGAGATTTAGAGATTCAAAGATTCAGCATAATAAATAAGGAGAGGTATCACTATAAGTGATAGGGGGAGTTAGCACTCAATAAAGTTTACATGTGTACATAAGTATATTTGTATATGTAGTAGTCTACAAAGATCAATTTTGAAAAACCTAAATTCATTCAATCAGGCTGTGTACATATGTTTTGGCTCATAAGTATTTTTGTCACTAATGCCAAAGGGGGATATTTTTGGCATTAAGTTATTATTGCCATTAGTGACAACACTTATCTATATTAGTATAGCTACCGAGCTCATCACTTAGTCTACAATGTAAACCAAGCATTCAATGGTTATCTTTTATATTCATCACTTAAGCAATTTACATCGAGCCCCATAGTTCACACCAAGAATTCAAGTGTCAACCAAGATGAGTATAGCTATCGAGTGATGGAAGCATAGTGCCTATCAAGTGATAGAAGCACATTGTCTACCGAGTGATGGAAGCATAGTGTCTACCGAGTGATGCAAGCGTAGTTTTTTGCGAGTAATGAAAGTATAATGTTTATCAAGTGAAAGCAAGGTAAATGAAGGATTTAGATTTTTACCAAGTGATACTATATCCACCAATTCTCCAATGGTTACCAAGTTCAGAACTATGTCAGGTGATTAGTATGGATCGAGCCTTCACTTCTACCGAGTGCATGATGATGCCAAGTAATGTAGTGGATGTCGAGTATCAGAAGGTCATTGAGTCAATTCATTGAACCCGAGTTATTTACTCTTTGGCCAAATTAGTAATATTTTGTTCACTTGTGTTTTAGCCGACCTTGCAATTCTAATTATTGGAATGGTATATGTGTAATGTATTATATCATTTGCAAACGATGAAAAAGGAAAGTATGAATAAAAAAGAACATGTAATGTTTGAGAAGTGTAAATGCAAAATAGTAGAAGAGTAGAGTATTTAGAAATGTCTACAAGGAGCAATAATGATTCATCAGTCACAAGAGGTTATATACACTTCAAGGATCTAATCAAAAAATCAAGTTTGTAAGTAGATCAACTATTTCATCCTAACAGGTGAATCAATTTTGTAAATCCTTTAACAAGGTAGACTTAACAATCTTTGTATAATCCCCTAATAGAGTGCATACTTCAATGTATGTTTGTAAATCCTCTAACAAGATGGACCTAGTAGTCCTTTGTGCTCCTAATAGGGTAGATCACCAGAAGTGGTCAATGTAAGCCTTAACAGGCCAACTTCATACTATAGTAATGAAGTTTTGTGGGTATCATCCTCACCTCAGTTTTACTTTCTATTTGGAAGGTTTCTAGGTCACCAAATCTCTATGTATATGTGTTATGATTTTTTGGTCTCTAATTGATACAATAGATTAGATGAATGAATGGTGAATAGTATATATGGTGAAAAGTATTGAAATGTTCTAAAGTTTAAAGTTACTGATTCACCCCTCCCCTCTCAGTAACCTATCTTATCTTGAATATTTCCAACAAATGTTGACATTAATGCCAAAGTGGGAGATTGTTGGCAATATTTTTAATCAATTAGATAAGGTAAGTTATGGTTGTCATTTGTGGCAACATATTTGTTTTGTAGATTAGCTTCACTCAATTGTAGAAGAAAATTGTCTAAGTATTAGATAGTGTTATAGTAGTAGGATAATTTTGATGATAATAGAATATTCCCTTAAAATATTCTCTTGTGTAGTTGATCAAAGATGCATGATGTCATAATGATGATGTATGCTAGTGTGTATGTATGTACAATCAACTAAGTTTGAGTCATGAAGGAATTAGTAATGCAATAATGACACAATGCAGAATAGAGCATATTGGAAAAATGTGTTTAACAATTTGATTTATTGTTTTAAGTTATAATTTCTTGTTGAGATGACTCTAATGATGTCATATGAGCCAACTAAAGAAGGATTACTAATTTTTTTAATATAAATATGAACTTCATTTGCGAAGTTATGTGGATAATGAATAGGATGATTGCAAAGTTAATATGATCTTGTGAAATGCGAGTAACAAGTGAATGTGACATTGTGATATATGATGCAAAGAATTGTTATGAAAAGATATGATGTAGTTTGATATGTGCAGAGTTGTTCTTGTGTGAAGAATCATCAATCAAAAGATTTTTGAAGTACAACAAACTACTTAGTATTGTATGTATACTTATTTCTTGAAGAACTTATTGTAAAATTGAATGTTAGGGAAATAGGCTCTTCTTGTACACATTTGTATGTAATCTACCAACTCCTAATAAGGTTGATGCAACTCCTAAATTGATCGAGGCTTCTAACAAGCCCTAGTCTCCTAATAGGAACTTGAGACACTATACATGCTTTATAGAATCCTAATAGGGTCAATATCCTTAACTAGATTCTTTATATGGTGAATCATCTAGTAGGTTTCATCCCCACTAGGGTTTTCCCTTGGTTAGGGTTTCCCTAGTTAACAAAATATGGTGTTATGATCTCTTCTTATGTATGGTTGTTTACATTGCTCTACATTATTGTTTTATTTTTTTATGCGCATGTTAAAGCAACTAATAATATTTAGTTATGGATAAAAGGATTGAAAATACTAATTCACCCCACCCCTCAATATTATCTATTTCTAACAATATATTTTTGTAAAAGATGGATCTGATAAGGAAGTAGATAAATTGGCATTTATTTCTCATGTTAGAAAAAATGATACATGGATTATTGATAGTGGTTTATCATATCATATGACTAGAGACAAAAAAAAATTTGAAGACATGAAAGATTATGATGGAGGTAATGTGAGATTTGGAAATAATGAACCTTGTTGCATAAAGGGAAAAGGTTGTATCTCATTAACCAATGAACTTAGATGTGACAATTCTTATTGGGTTGAAGGACTAAGTCACAATCTACTGAGTGTGGCATAGTTGGATAACATTGGATTCAAGGTAGAATTCATGAATGGGAAGGCCAAACTACTAGATGGGAAAGGTAACCTAGTTGAGTCTAGAAAAAAAGCAAAAGGTAATCTATTCTATCTAGATCTCAGTGAAAGTTCATGTTTTATTTCTTAAGTAGAAGAAAGATAGTTATGGAAAAAAAATATTATTTCATGTGAAATTTGATAATCTGGTCAAGATAATAAAAAATAAACGAGCTTAGATGTTCCTAGCTTGAGGAATCCTAATATGAGTCTATGCAAAAATTGTCAAATTGGTAAGATGGAAAAAACTAGTTTCAAAAGAAAGAGCTATCATTCTATAGAAGTCTTTGAATTGGTTCATAAAAACTTATGAGGACCTTTTGGAATAGAGACTTATAATGGAGATAAATTTTTCATTCATTTTTTTGATGATTATTTTAGAATGATGACTATAATGGATCTAGAAAGAAAAATCTAAAGCATTTAAAAAATTTAACTGGTATATAGCAAGAGTAGAGAAGGAAACTAGAAAGAAACTAAAAAGTTTGAGATCAAATAGAGGTGGTGAATTCTCTTCCAATGAGTTCAATTAATTTTGCATTGAAGAAAGGGATTAAGAGATAAGTATCAGCCCCCAATACACCTTAGTAGAATGATATAGCTAAAAGAAGGAACAAATCCATCATGGCTTGTGCAAGAACATTGATGATAGAAAAGAATGTTGCAATCATATACTAGAAGGAAGAAATCAGTAGTGTAGTGCATACCTTGAATATAGTACAATTGAAGAAAGACTCAAATCAAACTTGTTATGAACTATGGTATGGCTACAGACCTAATGTAAGTTACTTGGAAGTATTTGGTAGAAAATGTTATATTTTGAAAGAATCCAAGAAAGGTAAATTTGATGTCAAAGGTGATTAATGCATATTCATAGGATACTCTTGTAGAGGTGAAGAACACAAATGTTTGAATTTGTCTACTCATAAAATCATTGAAAGTGCACAAGTGAGAATTGATAAATTTGTAGAAAAGAGTGAATAAGAGAGCAAAAAATAACTTGAGGATTACATAAGATTTGTTTAATTTGAACTTGATACAATGCCAAATCTATTTGGTAGTTAGGAGGCCTCACCCCCTAAGTCCCCAAAATCTCCAAAAGCTACTAAGTTGCATCCAGTGCAACCCAAGCCACACTCTAAAGAACTTGAATCACAACTAGAAGCTACTAAATAGTTGCTAGAAAAAACCAAGATTGATGGACCCAAGATAGAGATAGCGGGATCCAAGCTTAATTTAAGAGATCATAAAGAGGTAAGTGGGAAAAACTCCAAATCCAAAGTACTCATGTCAGTAAGATATGTCAAAAGAAAACATGCACCTAATCAAATTATTGGAGGCAAGTTAGATCAAACAATGACAAGAAACAAATTGAAAGGTACATGTTTGCTTGGTGAATTTGAACCTAGAAATGTGAAAAATGCTTTGCATAATGAAAGCTAGATTAACAATACGAATGAGGAAATATAATTGATGGAGAATAATAAGACTGGGACTCTTGATCCTAGACCCAAGTATAAAAAAATAATTGGTACAATGTGGGTATTTAGAAATATGCTAAATGAAGATTAAGAAGTTTCTAGAAACAAAGAAAGGTTAGTATGTAAAGGTTATTCTAATGAAGGTATTGATTATGGTGAAAAGTTTGGTCCTATTGCAAGATTAGAAGGTGGTAGAACTTTACTTGCATATGCAGATCACAAAAGATTTAAAGTTTATCAAATGGATGTAAAATCTACATTCTTGAATAGAATTCTTGATGACAAAGTCTACATAGAGCAACCTAAAGGTTTTGTAGATCCTAGCAAAAGAGATATGGTCTAAAAATTACAAAAGCATTGTATGGTTTTGATAAAGCTCCAAAAACTTGGTATGAAAGACTTCATAACTATTTGATAAAGATTAGTTTTCAAAGAAAAATTGATAAAAATAGTCTGTATATCAAAGGAGTACCAGAAAAGAAGATTGTGTTGGCAGAAATATTTGTGGACAACACTTTATTCACAAGAAATGATGACATGTGCAAATAATTTTGAGATAAAATGGGTAAAGAATTTGAGATGTGTATGTTTGGAGAGATAAAATTATTTGTTGGATTGCAGATCTAGCAAAAGAAAGATGGTATCTACATTACTCAATATAAATGTATCAAGGAGATACTAAAGAAGTTTGGAATGGAAGATTCAAGATTAGCTGGAACTCCTATGTCTACTAGACATAAGCTTTCCAAAAATGAGGATTCCAAGGAGGTAGATCAAACCACATACAAATCAATGATTGGAAAATTGCAATATGTAGTGCATACAAGGCTTGATATAGCATTGGAAGTTGGCATGGTGGCAAGAGTTTTAGTAAATCCCAATGAAAATCACATGGTGGGAATCAAATGAACCATGAGATATATGAAAAGTACTAAAGAATATGGTTTGTGGTACAAAAATGAGGCAATTTTGATTTGAAAGGATGCATAGGTGTTGATTGGGTAGGAAGTGTTGATAACATAAAAAGCACTAGTGGTGGAGCATTATTTCTTGGTAAAAGACTAGTGTCTTGGACAAGCAAGAAGTATAATTGTATTTCTTAGTCTACAAGAGAGGTAGAATATGTGGTAGCAACAACTAATTGTTGTAATATTTTTTGATTCAAGAAACTCTTGTTAGGTATGAAGATAGAGATCAAGGATCTAGTGGTTATATACTATGATAACACTTGTGTAATCAATATATCAAAGAATCTTGTGATGCATACCAAAACAAAACACTTTTCTATAAAATATCATTTTTTGAGAGAATTAGTACAAGATAAAGAGGTAAGATTGGAATATGTGAATACTAAAGAAAACATTATGGATATATTCACTAAGACATTACTTAAGGATGCATTTCTATATCTAAGAGGTAAGTTAGGAGTAATTCCCCTATCTGAAGCTCATGAAATGAAGTTTAGTGATGCATCGACTAGAGCATGTTGAAGATTAGTTAGTTGACATAATATTAACAAGGGAACATTGAAAATGAATCAATACATAAGGTATATTGAAATTCATTGAATATTTTGTTTGGCATGAGATGTCAAAGAGGAGAAGTTTACTATCATATCTCATAGAAATTTTATAAAGATAAAGTGAAAGAGATTTCAAAGAGGGAAAATGAACTTGGTCTACTATCAAAGACAAAGTTTTCTATTAGAAGATGTTGAAGAAGGAGTTTTACTAACAGAGGGAGAAACTGAGGGTAGAGGGACTTTACACTAATAGAGGGAGTTCTCATGGATGAGAATAAAAATGAAACTAAGGATATATTTATTATTCTTTCTTTAAAATTTTATTGCATTATGACATGTTGTGTAGTCATCAATTCCAAAGAGGGAGATTGTTAGAAACAATTGATTAATTGTGTATTGTATTTGATGTTACAAAAAATGCCATATCATTGCCAATCAGTATATGTCAAGCTCACTTGAGCATTGAAGATAGTTTCCTATGTCTATCAAGAATTCTAGAGTTTGCCTAGTTTTAAAGAGAGTTTCTACCAAGTTCACTCGGGTGACAAAGGAAAGTTTATAGAAGTTGAGTGTTAACTGAGATCACTAGGTTAATGAAGGAAATGTTGGATGGAACTTGTGTTAACTGGACTCACTTAATTACCAAGGAACTTTTTGAATATGGAGTGTTAACTGACTTCACTTGGTTAACACAAGAAAATTGCTTTGAGTTAGTATCTACCGAGTAGGGTTGACTAGCAAAGTATTTTCTTATTTTTGCATATTGAGTTTAATTGATTTGTTTCTTTGTTTTAGTTGACTAAGAAGATGATTATTAATTATTCTGGGTTGTATTCAAACTGACTTGACAAATGTGTAAGATATAAATATAAGGTTGAGTGAAGGATTGAAAGTGTGGAACATAATCAAATATTTGATGATGCTTAGAGGAAGAAAATTAGAAGGATAAGAAGAATATCTATGTTGAGCTGCAAAGATACATTTGATTAGGAAGGATCAAGTATACAAGCCAGAATTGAGATCTATAATTAGCAATTCAATTACATCAAAAATTAGGTCATCTCATTATCACCCTCTAACTACTGTAGTAGTGATCTAAATGTATTAACAAAGTTGGTTTAACAACTATTTGTAAATTCTCTAACAAAGTGGCATTTCTATTGAAGTTTCTAAAAACTTCTAACAAGGCCATTCCTAATATGGTGATTAAATCCTCTAATAAGGTCACACCTAACAGTGTGTTGTGTAACCTTTAATAGGGTTGGTTCCTAATAGGGCTCACTTCAAAAGAGTAAAAATTAATAACTAGTTACAATTGGTGGTTTTTCCCAAATTTTATTTCCATATTAAATCTTGGTGTTAATTGTATTCATGCTATTTCTTACATTTGTATACAACTAAGTTAAAGTAAGAATAACGATAGATAATATCTTAAGGTTTTCATGTTAAGCTTTTGCCAAGTTATTTTAGGGCTTACCAAGTTACAACATTTGTTAGTGTAAACCAAGTGTCTGTGTGTTTGTTGAGTTACAATAGAGTTTAGTTTACACATGGTTAATTCACATTGATATCTAAGGGATCTAGGATTTATTTTAGTCATAAATTATTAAACCCTCCCCTCTTAATTACTTCTTTTAAATTCCCAGCAATTATAACTTTGACACAGTTGATTGTAATGAGAAAATTCCATTTGCATTGTATTCTAGGGGTTAGAGACTTATTATGTTCTAGATTTGATCCTATGATGAATCCATTTGACTAGTTTTCAAATGTGATTCCAAATGCATTTTATAATATTTTATTAATGTCTTAAAGTGCAGATTGATTAGTAGCCCTCTTTGGGATGCCATAACTTTAACTAAGTGATAGATGAGCTAAATGGATTACATCACTGTATTGTACTCTAAAAATATTGTAAGTGTGCAAGTTGTGAAGTCTTGACAAATTCGTCTACACACTTTTCTAGGTCCATTCAATTTTGTAAAAATTAATGTCTTGCTAGTGTTCCTAGTTTTGCAATTCTGAGCATCCCACTTTGACCACTTTCCAAATGCATCTAGTTATTCATCATGATCCTAAATCATATATTTATATTCTCCTCATGAAAATGAACTAATTCCCTAGTTTTTGTGCCCCAAGTACCCATTTCACTTATTTTTGAAGCCAAAACCAAACCAATTATTTGTTTTCTATCATGTTTGTTTGCAGGCAGTTTGGAGTGAGTGACTTTAATAGTTAATAGATTTTGACCCAAATATCATCATGAGGCAAAATATGATAGGGTACTAGAATGTGGAAAAAGGAATCATTTTTCTAATTTCAGGGCTCACTTAAGTGTTTTGGTCTTTTTTTAAAGCCAACCTATAGGCCTCCCTATTAGAAAAGTCACAGTTTGAAAAAAGTGTTAAAATGAGTTTTAAATGATCAATTGATGGTCAATTTTGGCCAAATTTGAGTTTAGGCAATTCAACAAGTCCAATCAATGGATTTGAAGGGTCAAGTATTTTAGTTCAATATTTTTAGTCAGGCCTACTTTTGGGCCCAACTAAGTTTGTCAAGATAAAATATTATTGTGAGAGTCAAAAAATGTTGCATGGGATGAGAAAATTTGAAAAGGATTTTGATAATGGGTATACACTCTAGACGTGCTAGGTATTGAATTTTATTTAACTATAAATATTTTATTATGCCCTTATCATCATTCAATAGTGAATAGAATAAACACTAGATGATAATCTGAGAAAAGCTACTTTGGCCTTAAAAGTGAAGGGGATCTTTTTATAATTAATAATAATCTAAATCTAGACCAATAATATAAAATGTCTAATGTCTAGATAATGGAAAATGATGAAATTGTCAATGTTTATAATAATGGTACAATAACTCAAAGACATCTTCATATGCTTGTAAGGTTTCTCTAGCTCAAATTCTTAGTGGGGGTGTTGATTGGTGTCAAATTTTAGTGGCTGAAAAAGATATCAATGATGGCAACATCTCAGAGATCCTCCCTATTTCTCTCCTCACATTCTCACTGTCTAAGAATGAGGGGATTACAAGAATTCCTATAGACTTTATTACAACAATAAAAGGACTATGTATTCTTGACTTGAGCAACCCACATATCTCTTCATTACCTCAAAGCATTCAAAAGATGGAACTCATCAAAATCTTGAATTTAAGGGAAACAATGATTGTTTTGGTACTAGAGTGCGTGAGACATCTAAAAAGTCTCTTGTTTCTTGTTGTGCCTTGGTATTGTGATAAATTACCAGTATAAATTAATGAAATAAAATGTCTTTATTATGTAGAATGTTCATTTGTTGATCATGTGGAAAAGGGATTATCATAGCTAGTCTCTTTGAGAACATTGCAGTTGGGTTGGTTGAATATTTCTAGTGAGGAAAAAAAATTTGTTAGGTTCGAGGATGAATGGATGGAAAATGGCATTGGAGGAGTTGCTTCTTTCCACCTTACAAAGAATGAGATCAAATCTTTTATTAATCAATGTTCTTATGGTTTGAAGACATTAGACGATGATGAGTAGAAGGCAAAGAGTTGGACTCGATGTGGCCATCGTAACTGATGATGTATTAGGAATTTGTGTCCCACATTGGTGGTGTGACTAGGCTTTGTGATATTTTTATGTTGGAGTGTTATATTTAGTAATGTCTAAGTGTTCCTTTCTTATGTCATAGAGAAAAGTTTTGTGGTGGGCCTTAGTGTTAAATAATGATGGAAAAGCCTAATTTTTTTTACTAGTATGCATGACAAGGATGATGACATGGAACTTGTGTCACCAACCAAGATGAACCACATGATAGATAGCTATATTAATCAAAATATGACATGGAGTGGAATTTGATGAGGTATTGACAAGGTAGGTTCAAAATTGGATGCTCATGATGCAGAATAAATGGTTATTACTTCTATGAAAAATGAAGATGCTCAATCATTAACAAAAGTGGGAAACTAACTTACTAAAACATGTTAATGGTGATGATGTGGCACCGAGTGATGGGTCACTAAAAGGCCATTGTTTTAAGATTTTTTTAATCTTTTTTTAAAGAATTTTTCTTGTAGAAACAATCATGAAATTATGGTTTTAAGAAAATGAACTTATGTTTCAATGTATATCCTCTATATATGATGAGATATTAAGTAGAAATATGAAATGTTCAAATATGCTATAAGTGCTTGAATCTATGGAAAAAAATGGTATAATGAAATAATATTTTATACTGATAAATATTTCCTCATTTATGGTATTCCTAGGTAGTTTTCCTCCTCTAGCCATAGGATTTACAAGAGTGGTAATTTGAATTTACACCTTTTCTAATATTCATGATAAAATAAATGTACATATGTGGAAGTGATGTGTGCATTAAATACTTTTAGGTATTTACTATGGATATTCAAGAGTCAGCACTTCGACATTAAAGTCAAAGCCAACTAGATTGTTGAATCATCATAAGGGGAGCAAGTCATTATATGCTTTTTGTTGAAATAGTGCATGAATATAGCTTCCATAACCTACTATATTCCTAAAGGATTTATTCATGGTTAGTGGTGATTTGTTTTTAAAATTTATGAGTCTTTAATTGATCCTCATTAATGAAGTGTTTGTAGAGTTAGGAAGTAGTTTTAGTTTCCCTTAAATAACATCTATTGTAGCTTCAAGAGCATTTTTAGCAAAAAAGAAAGAATTTAGGTTTATTTTCATAGCAAATAAGTGTGATTTGTTTTTTTACTCAAGTGTAATTCCTTCACCATGAATGAATAGAATAAGAAGTTCAAGTTCATTTCCCTTGTCTTGATTATCTTTCTTGTTCACTCATCCAAGTGGTCCCACTTGGTGAGTTAACTATTATGTTTGAATAGATTTCATTTCCTTGTTTGTTTCTTTGCAAGATACAATTAGTGTTGCTCCTACAACCATTGAGAATAAAATCAATGAATTGTTCTTACATAGGTGAATAGATAGCTTTACTATTGAAACATTAATTTCAAGCTTTAAGTTAAGTTGTTGTTTCAATTGCTAGCATAGATTCCCTTCATCATTTCCACTGTATTAGTTTTAATGACTAGAATAGGAATTATAGCATAGACTTTGTAGTCATCCTCTCAAGTTTATGCTTCCAGGTTGATAAATTAAATGAGGTCAGTGTACTATTTTAATTAAATACATGATATTATCAAATCATTGTGAAAGGATGTCCATTCCTTTGTTATTAAGGTAATAAGATGATTGGACATTTTTGGCACCATTTCCAGGGAGGTGTCAATCTAGTTCAACCTTGAAGTCATTATGTTAGATTCAATTTTGCATCATTTTACATGCATAGAAGAATAGACCCCATTGAGAGATTTCTTCCCAATAATATTTAGGAAGACATTTTTAATCCTAAGCTTAAAGAACCTCATAGTGAGAACAAAGAAGAAGAACATTTTGAAAATCTATTTGCTACTTCTCAAGACCATATACCCTCATCATCTGAAAAATTCTCACATTTGAATGATCTCTTTGTTGAACCTAAATACAGAGATAATCCACTTCCCCTCATTATCTATCAATAACAATTGTCAAGTCCTCCTCCTAGAATGGCTCAGCCTCAACCTACATTTCTCTTTCCTATCCCTCATCAACAAAGTATTCAAAACTTGAAGAACATACCTTCTATTGGACTTCCAAAGTTCTATGGCCTAATTGTTGAGGACCCTAAAACCTTCCTCTTTGAGTTTGATGTCCTTTGTAGAAGTTATGACTATGCAACTTATTATTACAAGCTAAATTTGTTTCATTATCCAACTTAAAGGAAGCTTCTCTAAGATGGTTCATAGGATTGGGTGCCAATGCTATAGCAAATTGGTCTACAATGAGAAACTTATTTCTAACAAAGTACAGATAATACTACAAGGTTCAAGATTTGAAAGGAGATGACATTTTCAAAATGTCCCAAAAGGATGATGAAACCTTGGAAGACTATGTTTCATGATTCATTTTCAACCTACAGTGTAACAGACAGCGTCAACTGAATGAAGAATCAAAGAAACACATTTTTCTAAGAGCTATAAATGATGGGAGTATTGAAGATCTATATTTGATGGTGGCAAAGATATGACTCAAAGAAGTTAGTTTGATATACAATGTGTTTGGATTATTCTAGAGCCACTATGAAGAAAGGTAGGGGACTTAGAGATCTACCACATAAGTCTAATGGTAGTTCAGGAGTATCAAAGATAGAACTATCTAATTTACTGTCAAATTTCCAAAAAGACATCATTAGTGATATAGCCACTCAATTGAATAACATGCCAATGAGAAGGAACAAGGATGAAACTGATGCTATATTAGCTGAATTCTTTCTGCATTTTAGGAAGAAGAAAAGGCATTGTAGATGCAAGACTATTGCAAACCTGGAGATACAACTATTGCCTACTGAGTTTAAAGCCATTAATGAAAATGGATTAGTGCTTTATGTTTCTCAACAAAGACCATAGACTTACAGACAAGGTGTGCCACAAGATCCTCTTCAAAGTTACAATAGTAACAATCAATTTAAAAATACTAGTTTTAGTGGAAATAATCATTGGAAACACCCTTAACAAGGTTGGTAGAAACCTTAATAGGGTTGGCAACAACCTCAATAGGGTTGGCAGCAAAACCAAAATTGGAATACCTAACCTAGTCAAGAAGCTCTAATGACACCACCTCAATAGAATGTTCTAATACCTCCTCCTATAGCCACTAATGCTCCTCCTAAGAGGACTCAAGTACTAGTTAAGCCTAATCATAATCCTAGCAATACCAAATACTTAACACAATAACAAAGATATGTTATTTCCTTAGATGATATCTACTTAAGGCCAGACACTACTCTTCCTTCACCCCAAAAGCCTATAATAACTAAAGTTGAGGATTCTCTAACTAAATAGGTAGATGTGTCAAGTCCACAAACTTCTCATGTAGTCAAAGAACCCCCATTTCCTCATAGGTTGTTGGAACAAGGTTAGCTTGCAAAAAACCACGTAGTAATTGATTTTCTCAATCAACTCAACTAAATGATAGAAAAAATACCATTACTTGATGCTATCAAGGAAATCCCTACCTATACTAAATATATCAAGGAAGCATGCATCAAACAACTAGAAGAGAGAAGAAGGATCCAAAAAATATTCATGTCTTAGGAAAATTATCTAATTTAATATTGGAATAATTAACTATACCTTAATATTTTGATCCTAGGGGTCCTATGGTTATTGTCACCATACATTGGATGCAAGTCCAAAATGCTTTAGTTGACTTAGGAGAATCTATAAATATCATGAAAGAGGAGGTGTTGTCTTGATTTCATATCATTGATCTGAAAGAAACACCAACCATACTTTAGCTTGCCAATAGTTCTACTATCAAACTGAATTGGATGATAGAAGATGTCATAGTCACCTTGAATTCTTGGGAGTATCCTATAGAATTTTTTGTTCTTTCCCCATAGGCTAACATGGGAGGGTATCCTTTCATTTTAGGATGACCATGGTTGGCCAGTGCAGATGCCTATATAGCTTTCCCTTTTGGTAAAATGATAATATCCAATGGTATTTGTTAGCCATATTTTCCCTCTCACCAAAACATTGAGTTTTCCTACCAAACATGTCCAATAGTCATATATTCAAACACCAAAATGATCAAATAAAATATATATTTGAAACTTTTTCTTATCCTTTATTATCCTAAGTCTCAAGATTTTTAATGCTTTATTCCCTTAGAAGCTTGAGTCATGACCATGCAACTACCCTTCATTGCCCAGTCATTACAACCAATGGCTTAACCATCAGGAGAGGTGTGAACATGTGATGTGATCTTCCCAATCGTTAGTTTGGCTTCATGGTTTAAAAGGTTGGCATCTACTCATGAGTGGTGGCATAGTGATCATAGTTCATCACTTGGTGGCAAAGAGTTTAGTATAAAACTTGATCAAGATGGCGAATTTGTAAATCACCTTGTGTGCGTGGTTACTAGGGTTAGTGATGAGTTAAAAATTTAAGTTACAAATAAGTCGTAACATGAAGTGAGAATGACTGGGGTGGAGACTAATAATGTCAAATAAGTCTATTTTTGTATATTTGCAGGCATTTCATGTTAAGCCAAGGTCTATGTTGCAATGACACAAATGGTATGTAGTGGTTAATTTCATAATTTTGCTAGGTTGCAATAGTGAGTGGAAAATGTTGAAGGTAAGCTACTAAGTAGTAATAGATAGTTGGTTACAGTTTTTTAATTAATAACTACTAATGAAGAAAGGTGGTGACAAAGTTGTGATCATGAGAGGCCAAACATGAAACATAAAGTTGACTACTAGTAGGGTGGTGGAATAATAAGGGATGGTTGATCCACATGGAAGGCTTGAAGGTTGACTTAGTTGACCAATGGCATGGTTAATTTGGCATATTGATAATAGAGGAAATGGCTCTTTAATGGTATATCTAATCTTTTTTATCACCTTCAATCACTTTCACCATTCTCCATGCCTTATCAATGTAAAGGAACACTACATCATCAGTTGGTGATCCATCTAATTCGTTACAATGTTAATGGCCACTATTTCTATCTTCTCAAGGCTTTATTTTGTGAAGAAGTTATTTTTCTTACGTCTCGATGTATGTCATGATTAGATCTTTTCTAGATTTGTAGTGATTGTTCTCTACAATCTTGAATGTATTTTTTTACCACTTATATTTTTCTCATGTCCTAAGGTGGCTTAGTCATGAGTCATTTCTTAGTTGTGAAGTTGAACTTGAAGTTTCAATTAACTTTGAGTTCAAGTTTGAGATCCCATTTGTCTTCCATAAGAAAAAGTTCACTTAATCTACCCAAGTTAGTCTTGGTGAGGTCGAAGTCAAAGTTGAAGCCCGATCATCCTAAACTTCAACTTCAACTTCAATATCAATTTTGTGTATTAATATTATGTTTTCATGCAGGCATTTAGTCATTGAATTTAAAAAGCAAGGTTGGTCCTACTAAAGACACTTCCCAAGGCATGTGATATAATAAATAAGAACATTAAGGTGGTACATGTTCTGATATGGCAAGATTTGGTGAAAAAGAATTTTTTTCATTTCATGATGACATGGAGCATTAATAGGCATGCAAATTTGATGGGCATTTATAACAAATCACTTAGAGAGTCTCTTCTGATGTTGGGCACACACATAGTAATTATTATATTTACTTGCCATATATGTACTATGATTTCCCTTATAAGTGATCCCTTAAATGCATTTATTTTTCCATTTCACTGCTCATTCCACCATTTGCAAAGGAAATTCTAGCATCATTTGGAAGGGAGAATGAGTCATAGGATTTAGCTTTGTCAAACTGTAAGTGCACTGCCATTATCCTCTGTAATTTTATTTATGCTTTCTTTGTTTTGAAATATTTCCATTTGTCTTTTAGACCCGATTATTCCATAGCAAGCCATGACATTATTTCATCCCAAGATGCCCAAATTTGTGAAGCCATGTCTACTTAGCACTTTGCCTGAAATTTGTGACACATTTCTATTTAATAAAAATTTAATCGATGTCATTAAAAGAGATAGAAACACCTAGTCAAGTCCCATTTATCAAAGACTAGCTAATAGTGGATTTCTTGAAGCCGCCGCCTTTCCTACAACAATCACATGCCCAAAGCTAGTTATTGAGTGTGCAAACCATTATGATCCTAGCACAAGGTGTATCAAGAAAATTTTAGGGGAAGTGATAGTTAAGATCAATAGAACCATTGTTTATTCGTCCTTTAGGATCCCTCATAAAGAACCCTATGAACCATGGATGTTTGAGAAGCAAAATGTCTATATGCCAAAAGAACAAGCAATTATGATAATATGGTAGCCCAGTCTTGGCTTCTAAAACTAATAGAGGGTGTTTCAAGGTTGCCCAAACTGTTAACCATGAAGTACTTCATCATGGAAATTGGAGACAGTGTACTTATTTTGAACATAATTAAGGGAAATGAGCATGTATTTCATTGGGAGACATCGATGTATTTCCTTATCCAAAAGATTGTACAAGGAGATAAGTTCATTGATTGGGCAGACCTAATTGTCAAGAATTTGCACAAGGGTTTAGTGGGCATCAACAACTTTGGTTCATTTTTCTTATCTTCCTTTTTTATTTATGTCCTAGTAGATTCTAAAGAATGGGAAAACCTCCCACATTCAACATGGATAGATGAAATGCCCATTCACCAATATTACAGTGACCTTCAACAAGATACTTTGTGTAAAGAGTTTAGAAAGGTAAATGATGTGTTTTTGGGAAGCTTGGTCTTTGAACTTCAAGATCATGAAAATAATAGGTTGTCTGAAGAAGCTATGCAAGCTATACAGGTCTATAGCTACTTTTACATCTAGTTCCCTAGGTTCACATTGTTGGTCTGATATTTCACAGTATAGAAAAGTCATGATATTTGGGTGAAAAATCATTTAAGTCCTTGAATTAGGTAGATTAGGGTTACCTTTCAAGTAATTCTAAAAATTATTTAGATTACCCTAACTGTGCCCTATTTCATGTGTTTTGTTATCCTTTTAAATTCTCAGGGTTTGTCTCTCAGTTCACCTATAAAAAAACCCTAAGTGTGTGAGAAAGCCCTTATACCTTTGTTCTGTGTTGCTATGGTTTTAAAATTTTCAAAAGTATTATTTCAAAAACTATTTTGGCAGGCTTGTTCATCCTAGGGTTTTATTTACATTAGAATACCTTTTATTCTTTATGAAAAACCTTAGATTTGTTTTAATCACAATATTTTATCTTTAAAAGCTCCAGGTTGAAATGCTTTTCTAAGCATCGTTGATCTTGTTCAAATCAACAATGCCTGCATTCTTGGATTATTAAGTTGCTCGGTGTTTAAATAATGTAGGCAAGTGGGCATGGTGGGACCAGGACCAGACCTTCAAAAATACATTTAGTCATGCCACGTTGGAGAGTATTAAGTGAAATGGAGCACATTCATTGGTGATAGGTGGCAGGTGTGATAGGTTGGGAGCAATGATGTCATGGGCGCTATGTTGCTATTGGGAAATTTGTAAGTTCTTCCATTAGTGACATGGCACCTTCATGGGAAATATAAGTGGCAGTCTTTTTTTGAGGTTTTTCGGCAACCATGAAACTCCCAAGTGGCACAGTGGACGTGCGGTTTTACTGCTTTGTCAGATGCATTGATGAGGGTCATCATGACCTCACTTGCCCTTATCTTGTCAGCACCAAAATCTTGAGAAGTCACCAGAAGGTGCTATGTCACTATTGATAAATCTATGTTTCTTGCCATTAGTGACATAGTGCCCTACTGAAAAACTTTGAAATCCGGCGAAGTTTGTGGGAAGATAGGTGGGTCCTACTTCACGGGTCGTTAGAAAATTAGAAAAGGACAATTGGTAGCCAAAGTAGTGACAAAGGGTGATGTGGCACTCTAGAGTAGGTGATGATGTGGTGAGATTGCAGACTAAACGAAGAGATTGCAACATGTGGAAGATCCCATGGTAGGTGCTATGTCACCAATGGAAGTTGCTTGGAAGTTAACCATAGCAACATAGTGCCCTTGCTGACATGGTGACTTTGCCAGTGATGAGTATGTAGTTTGTGACCCAGTAGGGACCTGCCACATGGTGGTAGTGACAGGCTCGGAGTAGGTGATGATGTGGCAGAGGATGACACGTGTCATTCTATCACTATGTCGCTAATGACGTGGTGGTTGTTGACTCAGATAGCGACATAGCACCTAGCTGGGAAATAAAATTTGATGGGACCCAAGTGGCATGGTAATATAAGTGAGATTATAATATGATTTTATTTGTGCCAAAAATGCAAGGTTTTTTGACATTGTCAAGAATAGGACCCATGCCCTATTCACAAAATATATGAGAGATTATGATCGTCAGATTGATCTTAAATCAATGATAGGCACTATGTCACTATGGAGAGTTGCTCGAAAGTTATGATAGCAACATAGCAACAAAAGGGCCCACCATGCTTTTCTAAAATAATGCATCAAATGTCATCCGCATGATCAAATCAGGATCAATGACGAGTGTTATCTCGCTATGGCAAGGTGCTCACTCTTTATGTATTGCAAGATAGCGCCTAAGTGAAAAGTGTTCTTAGAATTTAGAAGGGCCCATTTTGAAGTGCCAATAAGGAAGGAAAGGTACACATGGCAGGTTTTCATTGGTTTAACTACCAACTTGTCAAATGGAGCGTGAGTCATTTTTGCTTTATGTCCTTGGATCGTAGGATTTTTCAGAAATCTACGGTGTGAATTTGAATGAAGAAGGTGATGCCACCCTATGCATTAATGATAAGTAGAAGCTTTGTTTGTGAGAAAAAATAGAGTATAACATAGAAGGTCTTCTTAATCCCACCTTACGTGAACAAAGATCTCGAGCATTTATGAGCAAAAGGAGAATGGAATAAAGAGTTGGACGAGGTTTTTTGTGAAAGAATAAATAAAGTTGTTAATAAAATAGGCTATTTTTTATGGGCAACAAAAAATGAGGAGTTGGTGAAACTACAGTTGTTTTAGAAAACTATTAGAAAAGAATTTTGTTGATATTAAGGCAACTACAACTTCTTTAGTAAGTGTGCAAAGAGACGTCGTCAGTTTTGATTGGCTAGATGATGCTATTTTTAATGAGTGGAAGGATCAATTTGTGTCAGAAGAGCAGGCACAACAGGGTGACAAGGCAGATGATGATGCTGAGTTAACTGCCACCCCTACAGATGATGATGAAAACAAGGAGGATCCTCAGGATAAAGAACAACAATAGACGACTGAAGGTGACTCATCAATTTCTAACTTAATGGCAACTTACTCTGAGGATGCAGAGTAAAATGAAATCATATCATAAACTCTTGTTTTAGGAAATGAGAATATAACAGAAAAAGACCCATAAAAGAATTTTTGATGTCTTTATCTTTCTATTATCTGCAGTTTTGTCCTTTTATGATAGGTGAATGTAAGTTTCTTTTGAAGGACACCTGTCAATCACAATTGCCCTTTGCTTATTGCAACTCATGCCTTTATAAGTGAGTTTTCAAGGCATTGTGATGGTCTGAAACTTGTGCAAAGTTTGTTTTTCAAGAAAAGTACATTACAGTCAGTCCAATAGTATGCAAAGGTTTTTGAGTTTTCTTCCATTGTACTTTTTGATAAGCAAATTGACATGACAGAAATGGCAATCTATTCTAGGCATTCAATTGGTTTTCTATTGGTTGTTGTATTAGTCATATGAAAAGGATAATACAAAGGGGTATTTACACTATATCAGTGTCATCAATTTATGTCTCTAGTTTATGGGTTTGTTTACTTTGAAGTCATTTAAATAAGGTTTATTTAGCTTAATGCAGTCTGGATGGGTTGTATGCTAGTTTTATTGTTGCTTTTAATTCAGGAAATTATATAAATGCTTAAGTAAATTAGTAGGTTTTATGAGTTCATAAAAGGGATATTGCATAAGAATGGAGATAGGTGATTGCAGATGATTAATTCTCATACAAGTTATTTGAATTGGATCTCCCGCCAATTGTCAGTTTCTTGCCCAATGGATAAGGCACTAGTCCTATAAATCAAAAGTAAACAAGGATGAATTCTGCTACTGCGTATCAAATCATCTTATAAAATCAAAATTGTTTTCAATCAGGTTCAATAATTATAAATGCTGGTATCAACTCATTTACATCTAATTCCTGAGTCTTAAGTAGCTGTTATTTCCAGGAATATTTGTAAATTTTAGGAGAATTATGACTAGATCTGCTGATAAGGGATGTGTATAAGTTTGAGAGCATTGCAGAATTGAAGTGAGTTGTGTATGTATGTGAGGGTAACAGATGAGAATCAGAATGAAACCAAGATAATTTCATACATAGTTGCATCAGAATTATCCCTAGGTATACCTACCCTGGTTTAGCAGAGCCAAAAGAGTAGGAAAGCATCCTTTGGTTTTGTTGAAGTTGGGTCCAAACGGCTTACTCATATAGCTGATTATGGGAATTAGATGATCCTTAGGTTATGTGAGTGTTATCATTCTGGTATTGAACATTTTGTTGTCCAGTAGTTTTAAAACACCAACAAAATGGCAACTTTGCTGGGGATTACATTCTATATTGTTATAAACCAATACGTTGTTTGAGATCTATGTTCACCTTGGGTAGAGTTTGAAATAAGTGTTTTCATGTGGGTGTTTCCATGGTTTTTGAGAATTATTTACATTTTGCCTAAATTCCAATAAAGTGATTGTGATCTTTCCACAAATCATTCCCATTTTGTTAGGGTGGGTGGTGACTCAGAAGGTTTTAACTAGTGTCATTATTTAGAAAGTTGTTATCTCAAATTATGGAACATAAGAAGAATACATGGGCAAATGTGAAGTAAAACCCAAGATTTAAATTCCAAACTGATCTTCCTCCTAGGGGAAGACAAAATTGGGCATTGAAGAGGTCTTAGATGCATAGAAGGGACTATCCTCAACAACAAATGAAGAGGGAAGAGAATACTCATTTTTCTGTTGTGGAAAGGGAATTATCTTACCAAGGTTCGAGATCCCATCCTAAGTTATCTGGTGATGACTTCTTTAGTACTCCCAAATTAGTGTATCAAGAGACTATCAAGGAGCCAAGTGCACCCAATTTGGATGACAGAAATAGTAAAAATCTTTTCCAATGAAGTACAAACCCTTTTCTCTCTGATTATTCTTCGAAAGAAGTGAAACCAAGACATTTGGAACCTGAAAGTTTCAATGATGAAAAAACTACTAGCTCTGACTTTAGAATTCCTAATCCTGATGAGATTGAAGTCTTGAAGATGCAACTTGTTGAGCAAGAAGCCATAGATAAGAAGTTTTAGAAGGAAAGGGAAGAGCAAATCATGAAAGCCTATGAAGAGAAACAAGATCTACTTAGGCGAATAGCTACTATAAAAAAGAAAAATGATATAGCAGCTAGTGCTTGGAAGCCAAAAATTGTGGGACAAGTTGTGATGCAAGAGCATCCAGAGGTATAAGGGCAATCCTGTGTCACCCAAAAAAAAATGTACTTAGACTTAGTTTCTGTTTCATGTCTTTACATTTTTGGATACCCATTTGGCTTAAATAAAGGATCCAACTCTCATAGTTCAACTATTAGTGCGTTTGTAAATCTCAAAAAAATAGGAGCATGCAATTTGGCCATCATTTTGGTGACCTAGAAGGTGTGACTTGGCCAGATGAATGTAATTGTGAATTAGAGCATTCCAAAAAAAGAATCAGGTCAAAAGGCCCCACGGTTTGAAAGTTATTGCAGTTTTTTGGGTTTTGGAGACCTCCTAAGAATGCTTCAAAGTCAGGTTTGGAGCATTAAATGACCTCAAAAAGGGTCAAAAAATGGGGGATGAGCAAAGCTCCTCCATAGGGCTATAGAGCACTTCGAGAGCTTTCTGAAAATGTAAACAGTTCGTCAATCGGAGCTATGGTTCAAAAGTTATGCCTCCCGAAAGTTCGGCTACCATTTCTGGATTCTTCTATATTTGCACCGACTTCTAACGCAGCTTCTGGAACCTTCTATTTTGTCGGTGGATGCCTACTAGAAGTTTCTAGAATGTACTCCTAGTCCTTAATCCTCCGGGGTCTATTTAAGGAGATTTCTGGCATTGTAAAAGGAAGTTCGGATTGGAGCTTGAGAGGAGGTGCTAAAAGGAGAAATATTCTCCAGGTTTATGCTATTGTAAGCCCGTAGGGCATGTTTTGAAGTTTATTTTCTCTGCACTATTGTACTAGCTTATCTGCTCAGTTAATATAAATTCCCCTTTTCTGTTGTGTCCATTCTATTCTTGGGTTGTGTTCCATCAAGTTGAACAACTTAAGAGGTAGGAGTAGAACTTGCTGGAAACTTAGAAGATGAATCTGAAGGGACCTATAATACAAAAAGTTAGGAAATATACTACTCAAGAAGTTGATAATAATAGAGTAAAATTTTTGGAACCTATTAAGGTGCTAAAGACAAAGGGAAACAAAAGGAGATTGGCATTAAGATCAATGAACCTATGAAGACAACTCAAATCCATGATTCTATGTCACCTTTTGACATTGAATTAGAGAAGAGGAGAAAGGAAAGGGATGCTTTAGCTTAGAGATTGGAGATTGCAGAGAGTGAAGCTGTCATAGCTGAAATGAATAATAAGATCAAATTCTTGGAAATTGCTAAGAAGCAATCCGCAACTTTGCCTAACAATGGTGATGGATCTAATGATGCAAATTAGAATACTATTAAGGTACCCATTTCTTCTTTACCCTCTATTTCACAAAAGGTAGATCTAAATAAGCCATCAGGTGATGCTAGCACTAGTACTACCATGGGTAATGTTAATAGAAATGTTCCCAATCAGCCCAGAATTGATTTGCCAAGAAGGCCTGTTCATTTAGAAGGTTATAGGCAGATCTATTTTGAAGGAATCCCTAGTTTTCCTAACCCCATCCCTCAAGAAATCAGAAAAAGGTTGCATAATTTTTTTGAAAACAATGCTATCACCTGTGAAGAGCATTTAAGAATTTTCTTAGATATGACGAGTGACTATGAGGTAGAAGTTGAAGATGTCATCATGAAATTGTTTTTTCAATCATTGACTGAAGATGTTAGGGAATGGTTCAAAAGACTTCCAGAAATGTCTATTATGGATTGGAAGGATATTGAATATTTCTTCAAAGAACAATATGTGATAAGAAAAATCTAAGTTACATTTTGAGTGAATTTAATAATATCAAGAGATTTCCTAATGATTCTATCATTGAATTCAACACCAGATTTCAAAAGAGAATGTACAAGCTGATGCAGGCTATGCGCATTGATGACAAGGTATGTCTAATTACTTATCTAAATGCATTTGATGTTAAGATGACATATCAACTTAGGGACAAAGAACCTAGAACCTTAAGGGATGCTTTCAAAATTGCTATAAATGTAGAGAATAACTTAAGGATCTCAGGGAGGTTAGAAAGTAAAAGGGATGACCCTAGGTTTTTTTAAAATAAAGCAAACAAGAAAGAGGATAACAAGGGTGTAGGTGGGAAGAAGAAAGAGCCTAGTGAGATAGCTCAAGTTTTAAATGCTATAAAGAGTCTAAATATTCCTCAAGAAGAAGGTGATAGGAATCCCACTAAAAATAGGGCCCCTTATCAATCTAACTTTGATAGATAAAATAGGCTGCAAAATTTCCCTTACAATACCACTTGGAAGAATGGTCAACCTACTATTCCTCCTAAGAATAACAATAACAAGATGACCCCAGATCCTCTAGCTAAAAAATCTATAAACTTAGTAGATGATCCTAAATTTACTCCTGAACCTACATGGTGCTCTGTTTGTCAGTTACCTCATGCCCTTGAGTATTGTGCAGTGGCTTTATCATTTTTTGAAAATTAGAATGTAGTGGAAGAATTTCATGAACATGAGGAAAACCAAGATGATGTAGGGTGTAATATGTTTGATTCATCTTGTGAATACTCTGATTGTGAATATTATGATAGAGATGTAAATGAACAAAGGCAATTTAAAAGTAAAATGCAACAACAAGTATTCTCTGATGAGATTAATAGTGAAGATAATGTGTGTAACATGGTGAGTACTAAAGAGGAGGTAACACTGAGAAAACCTTCCAAAGAAGAAATTGACCAAATTACTACTAATATGATAGCTCAGGTTTAGAGTAGGAGCATGGCTCAAAAAGATCAAAATAATAAGGTAGCCAGTATCTTCATAAAAGGGGCTGATCTTAAGAAGGGAGAAATGGTTAAACCTAAACAGTCCCCTATTGTGAAGGCTAAAGTTGCAAATAAAAAATGGGAACCAAGGAAAAGGGGCAATATAGAGAATGCAGAGTGCTCAGATAATACCTCCAAGGAAAGGGATGGAAAGATGTCATAGAATATCACTGATCAAGACAAGACTTATCATAATCCATTGAGTACTCTAGGTAAGCATGATGAGAAAGGAACTGTGAATAATGATAATGTTGTTGATTATGCTATAGATATGTTTTTTGTTTTGTCTCAGATAAATATTAAGGTTCCTCTGTTTGAGTTGCTAAGAATCCCAGAGCATCGAGAGAAAGCCATAACATGGTTGGGGAACACTGAGGTGAAGGAAAGCCAACAATGCAATGAAAATCATGTTCTTGAGGAGCAGAAAAAGAAAAAGATAAAGGAACAAGACACTGAAGTGGTTGTGTCTCAGATTCCCAAGATGTTTTTAGATAACTCTGTCAATGAATGCATGGGAAATGTTGAGCCATTTTTCTTAAGCATCTTAGTGAATGGTAAGACATTAAAAAATTGTATGATTGATTTTGGTGCTTCTAGCACTGTCATGCCTTATGAGATAATGAAAGAATTAGGTCTGAAAGTTGACACTACTCAAGGAAGGTGTTGTGCCATGGATAAAAGGGAAGTTATAGTTATAGGCACTATTAGTGCTCTGCCCTATAGATTGACAACCTATCTAGACAAAGAACTCACCATGAGTGTATTGGTTGTTGATATACCACCTCAATATGGCATGTTCTTGTCTAGGAAATGGAGTGCTACCATTGGAGGAAGTTTACAATGTGATTTATCATTCACTACTTTTAAAATTGATGGAAAGTTTGTAAAGATCAACAGAGAACCAAAAAGAAAATATATGATAGTGGAGGAAGTTGAGGCTGATATGACAAATTTTGTGGATACAGATGTCAATGCATTCAGAGTTGAGGTCCTAACTCTAAAGAAAAGCAAGCAAAGATCTCAGATAGAGGTGGAAGTTGGTACAAAGATAGATAAAGGTGACTTGTGGGCCATGTTCTTTGATGGTGCTTATTGCAAAGATGGAGCAGGTGTAGGTATTTTATTAATCTCTCCTATTGGGATAACTTACAAATTTTCTTTCACATTGAATTTCCCTTGTACTAATAATGTAGTAGAATATGAGGCTTTGTTGTTAGGACTTAGACTAGCTCATAAACATGGGATAAAATGTATACATGTAATAGGGGATTTTGAGTTAGTTGTATCCCAAGTGAGAAATGTATATGTGTCAAAAAATAAAAGGTTAAAACAGTATAGAAATGTAGTATGGGATATGATTGAGTGTTTTGATGCATTTGGGATAACTTGGAAGGATAGATCTAATAATAAGATGGCTGATTTTCTAGCCAACATAGCAATAAAACCTGATGATGTTACATTTGCTGGCATATCTAAAATTGAAAATCAGATTAGACCCTCTATTCTTAACAATATACAAAATTGGCAAGAATTTGAGGATGATAAAGATATTCTAAGGTTTTTGAATTGTGAGTATATGTTATCAGGGCAAGAAATTGATTGTGCAGCATATGTAGAAAGCATAAATGGAAAAGATATTGTTTTTGGTCAAGAAGTGGTGCAATTGATAACTAACAAAATACCAAAAGGTTTAGTTGCCCTAGAAACTATTTTTGATAATCATGATAGATCTCAAGTGGATACTAGTGAGTGTAATGTTAAGGATTTGGAGGAGATAAATTTGGGAACTAAGGAAACCCCTAAGAAGGTGTATATTGGTAAAAATTTGCCTCCTAAGATAAGATAGGGTTTGATAGATTCGCTAAGGAAATATAGGCATGTATTTGCATGGTCATATGATGATTTAAAGGCCTATAGGGAAGACTTATTTCAGCATGAAATCCCTTTGAAACAAGATGCTAAGCCTTTCAGACAAAAGCAAAGACCAATAAATCCAACCTTATCTCCCAAGATGCAGGAAGAACTAACAAAGTTAAGAGATGCTAGTATCATTAAACCTATGAGACATTCTTCCTGAGTATCCAACCTAATACTAGTAAGAAAGAAAAATGGAGATATAAGGTTATGTGTTGATTTTAGGAATCTCAACATATTTCATTAAAGGATAATTATGGTTTGCCCAACATGGAAGCCATGATGCAAAGGGTCACTAGTTCAGGATTGATGTCTATGATGGATGGTTTTTCAGGGTATAACCAAGTGGTTGTCAAAGAATTAGAATAGTTTAAGACTACATTCACCACTCCATGGGGTACATATGTCTATGTCAGGATGCCTTTTGGGCTTACTAATGCTGGAGCTACTTTCCAAAGGGCTATGGATGTGGCTTTTGCTGATATCATTGAAATTTTTTTGGCTGTGTATCAAGATGACCTTACTGCCTACTCTAGGGATGAAAATGATCATTGCATGCACTTAGAGAAGGTATTTATCAGAGCCCTTAAATATGGAATATCTTTAAAGCCAAGGATATGTAACTTTGGTGTCACTGAAGGAAAATTGTTAGGACACCTAGTTGGCAAGCATGGAGTGAGGATTGACCCTGAAAGGGTAGAAGCAATAGATAAGATCCATAAACCCAAGAGTGTTAAAGGTATCTAGTCATTTTTTGGACAGATAAATTTTCTTAGGAGGTTCATGAAAATTTTTGCAGAAGTTAGTAGGCCTATATCAAGAATGTTAAAAAAGGGATCTAAGATAAAATGGGAAGGTGAACCTAGTATTGCATTTCAAAAAATTAAGCAAGTCATTACAGATGCCCCTATTCTCAGAGCCCCTGATTATGACAAATCAATGCACATATTTTCTTTTGTCTCATTTCACACTATGGCTATAGTACTGTTACAAAAAAATGAAGAGGGTTATGAACAACCTATTGCATTCTTTAGCAAGTCTTTACAAGCAGCAAAGCTAAAGTATGATATTCATGAAAAATAGGCATATGCATTGGTCGAAGGAGTTAAGGCCTTCAAATGTTATTTAATGGGTGCTACAGTTATTGCTTTTGTCCCCACTGCTATTGTGAACAACATTTTTTCACAACAAGAAGTATCTGGCAGGAGATGTAGATGGATCAATAGAATACAAGAATTCAACATTGACATCTAGATTACTAAATTAGTCAGAGGTCAAGGTTTAGCCAAGTTGATGGCAGATGCAAACCTAGAGGCAAACCAAATTAACCAATTGGATGATAATTGTAGGGAAGAGCTCTGTGATATAAGCATTTCTGATTAGTACAAAGATGTAATCTATTACTTGCAAACAGTGAAATCCCCATTAGAGTTAACTAATAATCAAAGGAGATACCTCAAGTTGCATTAGATAAGATATGTTATAGTATGAGGACAGTTATGGTGGAGGAGTATGGAAGGGGTACTCTTGAAGTGTGGAGATGAAACTGAGGCTGCAAGTATTTTGAAAGCTATGCATGAAGGTGTGTGTGAAGGTCATTACATGGCTAAAAAAATAGTGCACAAAGTTGTTAGATTTGGTTTTTGGTGGCCAACACTCTTCAAAGATGCTCATGAATTTGTTAAGACATGTGATACTTGTCAAAGATTCAGTGAAAAATTGAATTTTTTTGGAAATTTACCACTAAGACCTATAGAAGTACATGCACCATTTCAGCAGTGGGGGATTGATTTCATAGGTGAAATCTCAAACAAATCCAGTGGTGGACATTCCTGGATTCTAGTGGCAACTGATTAATTCACCAAATGGGTTGAAGCAATCCCTACCAAGAATGCTACAAGTAAATTGGTGATCAATTTCATATTGAATAACATTATAACTAGATTTGGTTGCCCACAAAAGATAATTACTGATAATGCTATGTGTTTTAGATCTGTTGAACACAAAGAGTTTTGTAGAAAATATGGCATTATAGAATATACATCCTCACCTTATCATCTTGAAGGGTATGGTCAGGGAGAATCGAACAATAAGAGCATATTAAAGATTATCAAAAGAATTCTAGGGGAAAACAAGAAGGCATGGGATTCAAAATTGCCACTAGCCCTGTGGGCTGACAGGGTTACTATTAAAAAGGCCATTGTTTGTGTCTCATTTGACCTCGTTTATGGTATGCAAGCCAGAATTCCCCAGAATAATCTAAGGGAGATGTATAAATTCATTCAGTTATATGAAGATGATATCATTGATGAGATGCAACTTAGACTAGATGACATCAAACAGTTAGAGGAGACAAGAAAAGATTCCTCTGTTCAAAATGCTAAGCTCCAATCATAGATGAAGCACTTATATGATAAGAGGGCTTCTGAGAGAAAGTTTGAAATAAGACATATGGTACTGATGTGGAATGCTAGGATGGAAGATAAGGGAAAACATGGAAAATTTGACCCAATCTGGCTTGGTCCATATAACATCTGTGATAAGAATGGAGAGGATTCATATTTTTTGAGGGAATTAACTAGAGGTATTCTTGAATTTCCAGTTCATGGAAAATTCTTGAAGAGGTTTTTTTTTTTAAACTGTATATTTTCCATGAACAGTAATCTTAGGTTCCCTTGTACATTCTTTTTTTCTTTTTCTTTTTGTAAATTCCTATGAGCTTCCTTGTACAGTTTGGTTTCCTATTCCTATGTGTTGTTTTGTGCTCTCTGAAGAAGTTTTCATGTTTGCACTAGGTGTGTGGTCTGCTCTTCCATAGATTTTGAATTCTTGCATAGACTCAAGTAGTCTATCATCCCCATACAGAGCCATTGTTGGTTTGATTTTTCACAGTATAGAAAAGTCCTGATATTTGGGTGAAAAATCATTTAAGTCCTTGAATTAGGCAGATTAGGGTTTCCTTTCAAGTAATTCTAAAAATTCTTTAGATTACCCTAACTGTGTCCTATTTCATGTGTTGTGTTATCCTTTTAAATTCTTAGGGTTTGTCTCTTAGTTCACTTATAAAAAAACCCTAAGTGTGTGAGAAAATCCTTATACCTTTGTTCTGTGTTGCTCTAGTTTTTAAATTTTTAAAAGTATTATTTCAAAAACTGTTTTGGCGAGCTTGTTCATCCTAGGGTTTTATTTACATTAGAATACCTTTTATTCTTTATGAAAAACCTTAGAGTTTTTTTAATCACAATATTTTATCTTAAAAAGCACCAGGTTAAAATACTTTTCTAAGCACCATTGATCTTGTTCAAATCAACGATGCCCGCATTCCCAGATTATTAAGTTTCTCGATGTTTAAATAATGCATGCAAGTGGGCATGGTGGGATCAAGACTAGATGAGAATCAAAATGAAAGCAAGATAATTTCATGCACAGTTCCATCAGGATTATCCCTAGGTATACCCGCCTTGGTTTAGCAAAGCCAAAAGAGTAGGAAACCATCCTTTGGTTTTGTTGAAGTTGGGTCCAAACAGGTTACTCATACAACTGATTATGGGAATTAGCTAATCCTTAGGTTGTGTGAGTGTTATCATTCTTCTATTGAACATTTTGTTGTTCAATAGTTTTAAAACACCCACACACATATCTTAGAGTAGGTGGTTTTTCTGGTGGACCATTGAAGTTGCCTCATTATTGCTTAGACTCTATTGTTTTATCTAAGTGTGCAGACAATTTGTTTCTATGATAGAGTCTTTTGAGATTTCTAAGAGATCTTCTTTTGTATTCTTTCCTATTGAAATCAGTCACTATAGGTGTCCTAGTCTAAAACAAGCTATGTTAAGAAAAGCATCATTGACCTAGTTTAAACCCTTCTCCCCTTGGGAAGATTTTGATTATACTAGTTTTTTCAGGAATAATGTTAAGAATGTAGTCTCTCTTGTTCATATTCAACAGTTAGAAGACTACTAGGCAAATTGCCCTTATGAATTTGAAGAAAGGAAAAGACTATGGTTGAGGCTAATAGTTAAACAAATCAATATGTTTAATGCGGATCTTAATACATGTGGGCTAAAAGAGTAGGATTCTAAAGAGGTGCTCAACCCATTTTACATCGATCAGATTGAGTGCATGCCTATTCCCGAAATTGATTGGGGAAGGAGAGAAGAGGCTAATGTATTCTCTTGCACTAAGGATGTGCTAGCGAGGACTACAAGTTGGATAAAATAAAAAATTGTTGCCACTCTTGATCTAACTGGGATGTTTTAAAAAATGAAAAGTAAAAGGGCTCCCCAAAAGGAAAAAGTGATCACTAATCAAGATATTCATGATCCTATTGTAGGTTTGGTTGAAGTTGAAGCTGAGGTAGTTACAAAACCACTTCAACTTCAAGTTCAAGTAGGGACTCCTAAAACTAATAGGGTGACCCATTCAAGCACAAGGAAGGCATCAAAAACCAAAAGAAAGGGTACAATAATAGTTGATCTCGAGGTTGCAAAAGAACCACCTATGGCAGATAGTGTACTTGAACCTCAGAAGTTGCCAGTGAGTACTAAAGACCAAGAGACTAATCTTGCCTTGAACAAATTTTCCCCTACCACTAATAAAGAACCAGCCACCCCTAAATGGTTGGAGACCTCTATTGAAAAGAAGTGGAGCATGGTTCCTCTTTCCATGCTGATTGATGATTTAGTTAGTAAATGTTCTGGAAAAGCAACTAAGGTGAAGAAAGAAAGTACTAAATTAAGGATCAGATTTGATAAAAACTCAAGGCATTGGTTGGCTAAAATAGTCATGCCACCTAATGGGAGCTCGTGTGAATCCCTGGCTCGTCAAGACTACCAGATAAGAAAAGTTGATTTCAAAAAGGAAACCATGAGGTGGATATGGAATTCTTTGAAGCCTCTAATAAGAAAATTTCACATAGGCTATGGAAGGATGGACAGGACAAATGACAGATGAAGGAGACAATAAAATGTATGGCATAGTATATCAATGTCATCCTTCATCTTGAAGAAAAACCTATCAGCAAGATGTCAGTGGTTGTTGATGTGTCCTCTACAACTAATCAAAAATCTCTTGATAACCTACACAAATGCAAAGCAGTTGAAAAATTAGTAGGGGAATGGGTGCAAGGCATCCTAGATGACACTGTGAAACATATAGGTCTCTTGGATGAGTCTTAAAAAGAGATATTAACCATTACTAAAAAGGTGGAACTAAGTAATGAATGATATGAGAAGGAAAGAAACAATTGGGCGAAGGTAGTGATATGGCTGGAAGATATCCAAGAGTTTGGATTATAGAAATTCCAGGCCAAATATCCCATGGTAGTTTTAGATAAAAAAGCATTTTATGTGATCAAAGATTGTATTGAATAGAGTAATGAAGCATTAATATAGGTCCGACTGAAATCGAGGAAAAATAACAAGAACTTAAGGTCATACACCAAATAATTTAGGGAGACCTTAAGTGGTTCGTCAAGCAGTTCACAAGTAAATAAGAAGACTCTGTTGCCCAAGCTGAGGAAGTGATCAAGGAGGTTTAGAAGAAGTTTCAAGAACTTTAGGACAAGAAAGCACCAAATAAGAAGGATTTTTCAAATGTAGCACACACTGAAGCCATGCTAATAATTAATCTAAAACACTTGGAAATGCATGAAGAAAAGATAATGGAATTGAAGAAAGGAAAAGAAATATAAAAGCAATGACTTGCCTACATTGGTTTGCCACATCAGTCTATTATTTTAGCATTCTCAACTACCTATGAAGCATAGAAAGAAGAAAGAAACATGACTAGCGGGGATAATGCTACCTTATTAAAAGAAATAGTTACATAGAGTCTCTTAGTTGTTCTTTTTCTTTTCACTTTCTAGCATTTCAGCTAGCACAGTTGTGTTAACCAAAAGACTATTTTACTCTTGGCACAATAATTTTGGCAACTACCCAGCCCCATGCCTTATAAATATGTAATAATTAGTATGGAATAATGTTAATCTCCAACAAACCAACAAACAAAACTATTTTTGTTTCTTGGTGTAATCTTAAGTTTTAGAAGTAGCATTTCAGATTTCAGCAAATATAAAGAAAACTCTATAGTTTAATTTTGGTTAAAAGCTTTGGAAGTAGATATTGTTATCTCGTTTTTTGAATCAGTATTTCTAAAGATACTATTTATATAAAAGCTTTTGTTTTTTTTGTCATCAATTTTGAAATTGTCAATTCAAAATTTGGGACATTGTGAGAAGTGAGTTTTATTGAATCTGCCTACGCAATTTCTTAAATTTCAATTATGTGGATAATATTGATAGTTAAAATCAAGTGGTACTTTAGCATAAAAATCTATTTTATATTGATGAGATAGATGAGTTGATTCAACATTGTCAGTAGATTGTATTTTGTAAAGATCTTTCTATTGAGTTAAAAGATCAAAAGTCATTATTTGCAATAAAGGTAGTTGCACCTATTTTTATTTAAAGAAACTTTTAGTAGAGAATTCCTTATTCCTAAATAGGAATTCATTTTTTAGTATACATTTTTCTCTATTTTGCATATAAAACCATTGAGAAAAATTGTTTACTAATAGTTTTTGGAAACTCCACTAGGGAAGACTATAAATGGTTTTACCTCATCATGAAATTTTCCCAATACTTCAACTAGGCTTAGGGTTTGACAATACTCAAGAGAGCATTATTTTAGATCTAAGTGCACAAGCCTGGAAACTCAAAACAAGCCTGGAATAGTTTACACAAGTTAACCAAGTTCTTGAAAGAGAAGAAGAAAGGGCCAAACTCATTAGAGGTGTACCAGTTGCTAATGAAGAAGCAATAGTCAATAGACTAATCCCAAGGCCATTCTGAGTGTTGAATATTAGTTCAATTGTGATAAACTAGCTAGTAAGAAGTACACTCAAAGTGAAGAAAGGAAGGGGTTTATTCATTAGTCTTACAAATTTGTAAAGTGTCTTAATTTTTCTCTTGATCTCTCTAATAAACGTAAAAAATTTGTTAAAAGAAAAAGTAGGCCAACATCTCCTCAAAAATCTACCCCTATAACCTTAAGCCTCGAAGCCCTAATTTTACCAGGGACATTAGTACCTTCTCATTTTAATGCTCAACCTTTGAGTTTCATTCCAACAAGAATGGCTGCTAACCCATGGGGTGCACAAGTACATCCCCTAGCCCTTGGAGCTAACCTAAATCCTATTCCTAAGGGTGCTAGAGAAGTATTACCCAAATTCAATGGAGATGGTAAGAAATATACTAATAAACATCTCAATGCCTTTAACATTACATGTGCGGTTCTTGTTGTTGCTCATGAAGACATAGCCATAAGGCTATTTGTGCAAACCTTAATTGATGATGTTGCCGATTGGTTTCACCATCTCCCACAAGGGTCCATCACCACCTGGGGTGAGATGAAAAATGCTTTTGAAAATAGGTTTAAATCTATTGATGATGAACATACCCTGCTCCTCCAATTGACTTAGCTAAAGAAAGAAGTACATGAGCCCATAAGAGATTTTGTAGCAAAATTCAAGAAAATACTAAATAAAATCCTTGCTACTAAGAGACCTAATCTAGAGAACCACAAAGGTTTCTTTGTTAATGCAATGCTTCTAGATATCAGTTTTCATTTAAGGAGAGATAGGGTAGTAGATGTTGATGCTTCTCAAACATTAGTTGTTGAATTAGAGGATGACCTTTTAGCCCCAGGAAAGTGGAAACGGGAAATGTAGACTCCAAAGTCAGAACCATCTACTTCTAAAAAGTCACACCCATTAGTTTAGAAACTCATGAATGATGTGATGACTATTAAGAAGAAAATTCCTAAGATGAACACTCAATACCAAGATATTCCATGAAAATATCTAGGTCAAAGTAGTTTTCAAGGGAAACAAATTAATTTTCCCCCAAATCAATAAAGATTGTAGATTGAAGCTCCACCTAATAAAAATAACATGTGTTTTTCATCTTACAAATGATCATGAGGGAAGTTCTTACCCTAAAAATATAAAATATCAGCAACTTGAAGCAGAAAAAGTAGCCTTGGCTAATGTAAAAATAGAGGAAGAACCCTCTAAAGAACCTAGTGACTCTGTAAGCTATTATCTTGAATATGAATCTAATTCTGACAAAAGTGGTGATATCCTTTTAACCTTAGAAGAAGTTGCATGCTCAGTCTTAACCCATGGGCAGAGGGCCACTAAAGCTAATGATTCTAAAAATAATGCAATCCCTACTTAGGAAAAGGAATTAAAGACAAAGGAGGAAAATGAAAATAAGTCATCACCCATGCAGTCAAAGACACCCCAAATCCTTAAAAGGTTTGATCCTAATTCCTCATTTGACATTGTTGAGTTTTGTAAAGCATCTAAAATGTAGATTTCCCTTGTTGAATACCTAAGAATGAACCCTAGAGAGCTCAATAAACTAATTGAATATGTTCATCAATCTTAACCTAATTTAGCAACTAAACAAATAAATGAAAAAAAGGTTTCAGAGAACAATGAAATGTCTACTAACCAAACAAGTGAAATCCTTGAGGCAAAGAAATAGGAAACCCAAGTATCTGATAACTAGGGAGGAACACTTCAACTAGACAAAGTCAGCCCTGAAGCTCCTTTTTCTCAAAAACCTAGTCCATTTTATGTATCCCTCTTCCTTCATGGTTTTAAGCTAAATAATTGCATCATAGATTTAGGTGCTTCTGACAACATAATGCCAATTATAGTAGCCAAGGCTCTTGATCTTCCTTTAACCAAAACCTTTGGTAAGTTTTATTACATGGATTCCAAGCAAGTTCCTTTAATAGGTTAGATTAAAGACACCCAAGTCTCCTTAGCAGCCTATCCTCAGAAAAGAATTAAGCTTACTATTTTAGTGGTAGACATTCCTACCAATTATGGTATGCCTCATAGCCAAACTTTCTGTCAAGACCTAGAAGGGGAAGTTAAAATAGATTGGCCTCAATCAATTATACCTGTGTGGAAAGAAAAAGTAACCTTTTTACCCAAAGCCAAATCCAAATATATAGTCTTTCTATCTGATGATCCTAAATCTTAGATCTTTTATCAAGAGATTGATTTTTCCAACTATTTGATTTTTTCTAAAAATGAGAAAATAGGTGAGAAATTAGAAGTTGAAGACTCACTATGGACTTTAGAGTTTGATGGGAGTTTCTACTCTAATGGATCTAGGGTAGTCATAGTGCTAATATCTCTTGATGGTCAGAATCTCCCTTCCTCAAACAAACTTTCTTTTGAAAACACCAATAATACAACAGAATATGAAGCCTTACTTCTAGGAATAGAAGAAGCTAAGAGAAGAAACATTAAACTACTAAAGGAAAGGGAAGATGCTAAATTAATAGTAAAACAAATTAAAAGCATGTTCTTAGTAAAGAATCAAAGAATAAAATATTATAGGAATCATGTGTGAGATGAGATTGAGGATTTTGAAGCTTTTTCAATTGAAGTGATCCCCAAAGAACTAAATAATAAAGCAAACTCTCTAGCAATATCAACCTTTTAACTAATTCCTCACCTAGACTTCATAAATAACAAATATTCAGTTGAGATCATTCATAGGCCAAGTGTCCCTGACAATAACAATTCATGGAAAGTATTTAAGGATGACACTCACATTAATGCTTTTTTACAAAGTATTGAAAAATTCTCTACTAATTATTTTGAAGGTTTAGATTCTAAATGTAGAGAGTTTTTTCCTGATCTCACTGATGAAAGTGATGTGTTACAATTAAAAGGAAATGTAATACCTAAAGGCCTGGTTGAGCTTGAAAAACTCTTTGACAGGTGAGACACTTTCCTGGCCAAAAACTTATCACCTAAAGAAGATTCAAATGTTGATTATGAAAAGGTCAATTTGGGAGATAAATAATCCCAAAATTGTCGACTTGGGAACCTATTGTGGAGAAGATGAGAAAGCAAGATTCATCAAACTTCTCATAGAATATATGGATGTCTTTGCCTAGTCTTATGAATACTTAAAAACTTTAAGAAATGGCCAATTCAAGCATCATATCACTCTAAAAGTAGGTACTACTCCTTTTAGAAAAAAGTTGAGAATGTACAATCCAAAGGTTTCTAATGCAATTTTCAAAGAAATTGACAAAATGCTTAAGGCGCACATCATCTTTCTAATTCATCATTCCACCTTGGTGCCCAATATAGTACTAGTAAGAAAAAAGAATGGAGAGATAAGGATCTATGTTCACTTTCGAAACCTCAATCAAGTGAGCTTGAAAGATAATTTTTCTCTACCCATAATGGATCAAATTCTTCAAATGGTTGTTAGTTTAGAAATGATGTCCTTTTTAGATGGTTTCTTAGGTTATAATTAGATAGAAGTTGTCGAGGAAGATCAACACAAAACTACATTTACAACACCCTGGGGCACTTTGGCCTATAAAAGGATGCCTTTTGTCTTAATAAATATAGGTGCCACCTTTCAATGAGCCATGAATTCAACCTTTGGTCATTTTCTAGATAGATGTATCATAGTGTATCTTGATGACATGACACTATTTTCCAAAAGATGAAAGAAACACCTCAAATATCCAAGGAAAGTGCTTGAAAAATGTAGGGAACACATAATTTTGTTGAACCCTCAGAAATCAATTTTTGCTGTGACTAAGGGAAAGTTTCTTGGATATATAGTCTCAAAATAAGGAATCAAAATTGATCCAAAGAGAGTAAAACCTATTCAGCAATTGTGTTTTCTTGTAAATCATAATGGTGTTAAATCCTTCTTTGGGTAGATCAATTTCCTTAAGAAATTTGTACCTAGTTTTGCAAAGACTGTCAAACCAATTGCCAAGTTGCTAAGTGAGAAGCAAAATTTCAAATGGGGTGAACTAGCATCTAAAGCATTCAAAGAGGTAAAAGAGGCTATTGCTAAAGCTCAAACACTTTTTCATCCTGATTTCAAAAAAGATTTTATAATGTACTGCTATGCATCAGAACATACCATGTCAAGAATATTGTTTCAAAAGAATGACAAAGGATAAAAGATGCCTATCTCTTTTATGAGTGTCCTATTGAAGAAACATGAGATGAATTACTCCTTGTCTAAAAAATAAGCCTTTTCTATTCTGAAAGTAGTGAAATACTTTTGGTACCCTATTTTGCATTCACATTCTTTAGTTTATGTACCATCCACTATAGTCAAGAGTATCCTCACACAACAAGATGTAGTAGTCAATAGTCGAGCAACTTGGGTAGAAAAAGTGCAAGAATTTGACTTGGACATCCAGCCAACTAAATTGGTTCAAGGGTAAGGAATATGTGAACTTATTACAGGAGAGAAAGAAGAACCATATCCCAATTGTTTTTTTGTTGCCTTGAAAGATGAATGATTTTTTGACATAGCTTATTTATTGACATATGGGAGATGTCTAGACCATTTAAAAGGAAATGATCGAAGGAGTCTTCAACTCAGAGTGGCCAAATTTGTGATCATTGATGATATCTTGTACAAAAGGGGCTTAGATGGTATTTTTTTGAGGTGTGTTGATGCTGACCAACAAAAGAAACTATTGAAAACCTTCTATGATGGGGCCTGTGGAGGACATTTTCATCAACAGTGATAGCCTTCAAAATCTTAAGAAGCAGATACTACTAACCATGTATGTTCAAGACTAGTTACAATTGGGTAAGAAATTGTGAGAAATGTAAATTTTTTACTAGAAAATCACAATTAGTTACTCTTCCTCTAAATTCTGTGATTATAGAAAAAACCTTTCAATAATGGGGATTATATTTTATAGGTTTTATCATTCCAAATTCAAGTGTAGGGCATACACACATCCTCACTACTACTGAATACTTGACTAAATGGGCTGAGCCAGTGCCTATTAAAGCAACAACATCACAGGTAATGTGTAAATTCTTAATGGAAAATATTTTGATCCATTTTGGTACACCTAACAAAATAGTGACTCAAAATGCATGAAAGTTTTCTTCTTAGGAAATTCAATTGTATTATTATGATCATGGTATCCAGCTATCTAATGCTTTAGATTATTTTCCTCAAGGCAACAGACAGGCAGAGTCCACCAACAAAAATCTGGTGAATATTATGAAAAAGCTAGTAGATGAAAAGGGGAAAGATTGGCATAAGAAGTTATATGAAGTAGTTTGGGCTGATAGAACTTCTCCCAAAAGAGCCATTGGCATGACACTTTTTTAACTAGTGTATGGAGTTGAAGCACAATTATTCTAGCCTTTGGAACTAGCTACCTTAAATTTACAAAAAGAAATTCACGATGAAATGTTTCATTCCCCCACTGAAAAGAGAATACTCTATCTCTAGAAAATAGAAGAAGAAAGAAAGGAATTAGTTGATCACAAAAGAATTTTTGATCAAAAAGAAAGGCCAAGAAGATTCATAAAAGGAGATTAGGTATAGTTGTGGGACAAGAAGAAGGAACCTAAAGGAGCTCACACCAAATTTGAAAGCTTATGGAAAGCCCATTTGTAATATCTGAGGAATTGAGTTCAAATGCCTTCAAGGTGCAATATCTTAATGGAGATGATCTTCCCTTGTCCTATAATAGGTAGGACCTCAAGGTCTACCAATTTAAACTCCATTTCCTGTCCCATTGTAAATATTGTCTTTTTGAGTTTTGTTCTTTCCTTGTTCGATTCTTCTATTTTTGTCTTTTTTAGTTAGTCTACAAAGCCAAAGATCCCAAGTTCATTTATGATCCTTCTAGTCTCATTCCCCAACTAGAGCCAATTCTTACCACTTATATTTTTCTTCTATCCTAAGGTGGCTTAGTCATGAATCATTTCTTAATTGTGAAGTTAAACTTGAAGTTTTGATTAACGTCAAGTTCAAGTTCGAGCTCTCTTCTATCTTCCATATGACAAAGTTCAGTTACTCCACTTGAGTTAGTCTTGGTGAGGTTGAAGTCAAAGTTGAAGCTCAATCATCCCAAACTTCAACTTCAACTTCAATATCAATTGTGTGTACTAACATTATGTTTTCATGCAAGCATTCAGTCTTTGAATTTAAAAAGTGAGGTGAGTCCCAATAAAGACACTTCCCAAGGAATGTGATATAATAAATAAGAAAATTAAGGTGACACATGTTTCGATATGGCAAGATTTGGCAAGAAGGAAAATTTTTCATTTCATGATGACATGGAGCATTTATAAGTGTGTGGATTTGATGGGAATTTATAAAAAATACTCAGAGGGTTTTTTTCAATGCACGACACATGAATAGTAATTATTATATTTACTTGCCATATCTATACTCTGATTTCCCTTGTAATTTATCCCTTAAATGCATTTATTTTTCCATTTTACTGCTCATTCAGCCATTTGCAAAGGAAATTCTAGCGTCATCTGCTAGGGAGAACAAGTCGCAGGATATAACTCTGTCAAACTATAAGTACACCACCACTATCCTTTGCAATTTTATTTGTGCTTGCTTTGTTTTGAAATATTTCCATTTGTGTCTTTTAGACCCTATTATTCCATAGCAAGGGATGATGTTATTTCATCCCCAGATGCCCAAATTTGAAAAGCCATGTCTGCTTAGCTCTTTGCTTGAAATTTGTGATACATTTTTGGTTAATAAAAATTTAACTGATTTCATTAAAAGAGCCAGAAACACCCAATTAGGTCCTATTTATCAAAGACTAGTTAATAGTGGGTTGCTTGAAACTGTCACCTTTTCTACAATAGTCACATGCCCAGAGCTAGTTATTGAGTGTGCAAACCATTATGATTCTAGCACAAGGTGTATCAAGAAAATTTTAGGGGAAGTGATAGTTAAGATTGACAGAACTAGTGTTTATTTGACCTTTAGGATCCCTCACAAAGAACCCTATGAACCACGGACATTTGAGGAAGTAGAATGCCTATATGCTGAAAGAAAAATAAATTATGATAATAAGGTATCCTAATCTTGGCTTCTAAAATTAGAAGAGGGTGGTTCAAGGTTGCCCAAACCATTAACCATTGAGCATTTCATCAAGGAAATTGTAGACATTATACTTCTGTTGAATAGAATTAAGGGAAATGAACATGCATTTCATTGGGAGACATGGATGTATTTCTTCATCCAAAAGATTGTAGAAGGAGATAAGTTCATTGACTAGGCAGACCTAATTGCTGAGAATTTGCACAAGGGTTTAGTGGTTGTCAACAACTTTGGTTCATTTTTCTTGTCTTCCTTTTTGATTTATGTCCTAGTAGCATCTAAAGAATGGGATAACCTCCCACATTCACCATGGATAGATGAAATGCCCATTCACCAATATTACAGTGACCTTTAACAAGCTACTTTGTGTAAAGAGTTTAGAAAGGTAAATGATGTCTTTTTGGGAAGTTTGGTCTTTGAACTTCAAGGTCATGAAAACAATAGGTTGTCTGAAGAAGCTATGCAATCTATACAGGTCTATGGTTTGTTTTACATCTAGTTCCCTAGGTTCACATATCTCGGAGTAGGTGGTTTTTTTGGTGAACCATTGAAGTTGCCTCATTACTACTTAGACTCTATTGTTTTATCTAAAATGTGTAGACAATTTATTTCTGTGATAGAGTTTTGATATTTCTAAGAGATCTTCTTTTGTAATCTTTCCTATTGAAATCGGTCACTATAGGTGTCGTAGTCTAAAGCAAGCTATGTTAACAAAAGAATCATTGACCCATCTGTGCTTTAAACCCTTCTCCCTTCACAAAGATTTTGAATATACTAGTTTTGTCAAAAATAATGTTAAGAATGCAGTCTCTCTTGTTCATATTCCATAGTTAGAAGACTACTAGGTGAATTTCCCTAATGAATTTGAAGTAATGAAAAGACTATGGTCAAGGCTAACACTTAAACAAATCAACATGTTTAATGTGGATCTTGATACATGTGGGCTAAAAGAGGAGGATTCTAAAGAGGTGCTTGACCCATTTTACATCGATTAGATTGAGTACATACCTATTCTCAAAATGTATTGGGGAAGGAGAGAAGAGGATGATGTATTCTCTCACGCTAAGGATTGTATATGAGCAATGTTAGTATGCTAATAGAAACCAAATTTAAATAAAGCTTCTACAAACTAAACAAAATTCATAAACTTCAAGATAGACTAAGATGAACTCTCAATTGAGAATATGAGCCATTAATGGACTCTCTCAATAAGAAGCTCTCTTGTTGAGTAGCTTTATCTAAATGGATAGGATGTATGCTCAATATGCTTCCAAAGGCTTCAATGGATGATTGTGGATTTTTAGTGTGGATAGATGGCTTTAGTATGGATTTGGCTCTCAAAATAGCATTATAACTTTACTTCATGGATTGTGTTATTTTGCAAAGGGAAAGGATCCAATTTATAAGCAAGAGGCTTGAGGGATCGAGGGCTAAGATGCAAGGATGGGAAAAAGCTTATGGAGGGCTTAGATTGCATGAGAGGAGAGCACATGGATTGTGCTTCCTTATAGCCAATCAAGGAGTGACACATGTCACATGGTGAGAGGATGGAGGAAAGGGGAAGGATGAGTCAACAAAGGAGGCTCAAGGTATAAAATCTTCATAAAGACCCTCATAATGGCTTGTAAGAGCAATAAAAGGGCTTGGAAGAGTCATTTATGGCCTAGTGGACTTCATAAAGTTTTGTGGTTGAAGATATTTGTGAGAGATACCATGAAATTCGAATTTGAGGGTTTAGGGAGGTTTTAAGCTTGCTTAGGGTTGTAAAAATGATTAGAGGAAGAGTTAGAGATGGCTTAGGACTAGGCAAGTGGATGGCAAGTGGATTGCAATTAATGAGGGTGGGTGAAGGAGGAGATATTTGTTAACTTTGCCTTGAGTTAGCAAGTCTTAACCCATATTTAGGGAATGTGACAAGGTTAGGAGGGGATTAGGATTAGGGTTAAAGACATCTTCTAGAAGAGTCTAGGCTTTGGATGAAGATGAAGACTTTCTAGAAGAGTCTAGAACTTCCTAGGATAAGATTTTATGAAATAAATAAAGTTTCATTTATTTCAAGGGTTTGGGTTGAGGAGATATTTATTAAAATATTTTTAATAAACATGAGAATTAATATTTAATCTTGATTAAATATTTTGAGTTGGGATTAGGGGTAGGAAATGATGGGATTAGCCTTTAATTAAAATTAAAGAAGGATTAGAAGATTTTGGAAGAGGTTAGTGGTCTTAAGGAAATTGGCCAAGTTTTGGGCAAAAAATAAATTTTTTATTTATTTTGGGTTTTTTTGGTCAATTTATTAATTAAATAATTAATAAATAAGGAAATAATGTTTAAATAAGATTTAAACATTTTTGGGAGGGATTTCTTAATTAAATATTTTTAATTAAGATAAAGGGATTTAATGGCATAACAATAAATTAATTAATTAATTAATGATGATGTCATCAGGAATTTTTTAGAAAATAAAAATACTTTATTTTCTAAAGATTTTTTTAGGTGTCTACAAGGATGTGCTAGCTAAGACTACAAGTTGGATAAAATAAAATAAAATTTTCACCCCTGACCCAACTGGGAAGTTTTCAAAACCCAAAAAGTAAAAGGTCTCCCCAAGAGAAAAAAGTGATCACTAATCAAGATATTCATGATCCTATCATAGGTCTGGTTGAAGTTGAAGCTGAAGTAGTTCTACAAACCACATCAATGTCAAGTTCAAGTAGGGACTTCTAAAACTAAAAGGGTGACACATTCAAGCACAAGGAAGGCATCAACAACCAAAAGAAAGGGTACAATAATAGTTGATCTTGAGGTTGCAGAAGAACCACATGTGTTTGACATTGTACCTAAACCTCAAAGGTTTCCAGTGAGTACTGAAGGCCAAGAGAGTAATCTAACCTTGGCCAAATTTTCCCCTACCACCAATAAAGAACTAGTCACTGGTAAATGCTTGGAGACCTCTGTTGAAAAGAAGTGGAGCATGGTTCCTCTTTCCATGCCAATTGATGATTTAGTCAGTAAATGTTTGGGAAAAACACTTAAGGTGAAGAAAGAAAGGACTAAATCAAGGATCCAATTTGATAAAAAAAATTAGGGCATTGGTTGACTGAAATAGCCATGCAACCCAATGAGAGCTCAATAAAATCCCTAGATCCTCAAGTCTACCAGATAACAAAAGTTGATTTGGGAAAAAGAAATCATGAGGTGGATATGGAATTCTTGGAAGCCTCTAATAAGAAAATTGCACACAGGGTATGGAAGGATGGATAGGACAAACAAGAGAGGAAGGAGAGAATAAAAAGTATGGCACAGTATGTCAATGCCATCCTTCATCTTGAAGCAAAAACTATCAGCAAGATGTCATCGATTGTTGATGTGTCCTCTGCAACTAATCAACAATCTCTTGATAACTTGCACAAGTGCAAAGCAGTTGCAAAAAATAGTAGGGGAATGGGTGCAAGGCATCTTGGATGACATTGTGAAACATATAGGTCTCTTGGATAAGGCTTCAAAAGAGATATTTACCATTACTAAAAAGGTGGAACTGAGTAATGAAGAATATGAGAAGGAAAGAAACAATTTTACGAAGGTAGTAATATGGTTGGAAGATATCCAAGAGTTTGGATTACAGAAATTGTAGGTTGAATGTCCTATGGAAAATTTAGATGAAAAATCCTTGTACATGATCAAAGATTGTATTGAATGGGGGAATGAACCATTAATATTCGGCATGATTGAAATCAAGGAAACACTGCATGAACTTAAGGTCATACACCAAATAATTCAGGGAGACCTTAAGTGGTTCATCAAGAAGTTCATAGGTAAAGAAGAAGACTCTATTGCCCAATCTATGGAAGTGATCAAGGAGATTTTAAAGAAGTTCCAAGAATTTCAAGACAAGAAAGAACCAATGAAGGAATATTTTTCAAGTGTAGCACACACTGAAGCCATTCTAATAATTAATCTAAAACACATGGAAATGCACAAAGAAAAGATAATAGAATTGAAGAAAGAAAAATAAATCTAGAAGAAGTAGCTTTCCTACATTGGTCTTCCACATTAGTCCATTATTTCAGCATTCGCATCTACCTATGAAGCATGGAAAGTGGCAAGAAACATGGCCAACAAGGATAGTGCTACCTAATTAAAAGAAATAGTTACACCTTGTCGCTTATTTGTTCTTTTCTTTTCTTTTTCACTTTCTGGCATTTTGGTTAGCACAATTGTGTTAAATAGAAGACTATTTTACTCCTAGTGGGGTAATTTTGACAAATGTCCAGCCCCATGCATTATAAATATGTAATAATTAGTACGGCATAGGGTTAAGCTCCAGCAAACTAACACACAAAACTATTTTTGTTTCAAGTTTAATCTTAAGTTTTAGGAGTATCATTTCAAATTTCAAAAAATACAAATAAAACTCTACAATTTGATTTTGGTTAAAAGCTTTGGAGGTAGATACTATTATCAGCTTGTTTGAATCAGTATTTCTAAAGATAGTATTTATATAAAAGCTTTTGTTGTGTTTTCCATCAATTATGAAATTTTCAATTCAAAATTTGGGAAGCTATGAGAAGTGAGTTTTATTGAATTTGCCTGCTTGATTTCTTAAATTTCAATTATGTGGATAATATTGATAGTTAAAATAGTGTGGTTTTTTAGCATAAAAATCTATTTTATATTGATGAGATAGAATAAGTTGATTTAACATTATCAGCAGATTATATTTTGAAAAGATCTTTCTGTTGAGTTAAAAGATCAAAAATCATTATTTGTAATAAATTTAACTGCACCTATTTTTATTTGAACAAAATTTAAGCAGATAATTCCTTAGTCATGTATAGGAATTCATTTTTTGGTATACATTTTTCTCTATATTGCATATAAAACCATTGAGAAAAACTATTTACTAACATAGTTGTTGAGTTTTACTTTGGGTAGAAGCTATCTGAGTTATACTTTAACTATAAAAGAATTTTTTTCAACCCTTCTTAAAGTCAATTTTTTTCTCTAATTCTATAGTATTTTATGTCTATGCTTTGACACTATAATTTCCTTTGCCTCTAAATCAATATATTCTTTTGTTGTATATCATTCTTCCATTAATATATTTTACAATACCTTCTTGCTTTTGTGTTAATGTATTGTCTTCATTTCTCAACTATATGATTGTATCTACTTGGCTTTGCAATGATATAAAGTGAAGTCTCTTCCTTATAAAATTCTATTGGTTTTGATCTACATATGGTTGTTGGATTAAGCAAGGATTGAGTTTGTATAATTTGAGGTTGTATTGGTGAACTATACATTCTTGGGCAGATGTAAGGTTGAACATACTATTTGGTGTATCACCTCCTCCTATATTAGATTACGTAGTTTTCTTTCATGCATTCCTTCTCCATTTTCCTCTCAAGAAATAGTTTGGTTCATCTTGATAGGAAGGAAACCTTCTTCGAAGACTCAATCTCAAATCATGAAGTCCCACACTTTCAAGATTGTTTCCATGTTACATGAGGTTGCTTTTAGGTGAGACTTCAAGCAAGGAAAATATTTCATGTCAATTTTTTTTGGCATGCCTAGTAGGACTAACTCTTCAAGCTTATAAGTTCATTGTTGCCAAAGAAGAAAAGTTCTAATATATCTAAGAAGATAGTGTTGCTCTCAGTATTTTTAGAGCTTCAAGAGGTTCATTTTCATGTACTTGGAAACTATATTGTACAATACATCTAGTTTCTAGACCAATTTGTTGTGATTCATGGCCAAAGCTAATACAAGGGCATCTTCTAAATTTAATTTTCAATACACTAATCTTTCACTTTCAAACCCTAGAAAAAAGAGAAATTGATTAACTCTATCACTGGTTAGGAGTATAGCAGTAGCACATACACCTACAAGATCACTTTCCACTCCTCCTATTGATAAACCATATTCTCATAAAAATAGGTAATTATTACATACTTTTTAGCCTTGAGTATATGTATTTACCACCTTTAATGGTGGGAGTCCTCTCATTTTGGCTCAAAGACATAATGTTCTAGTGATAGCTCTCAAAAGTATACCTAATTCCATTGGTGAAACTTTTATCTCCCATGTGAAACATATTTAGGAGATTTCAAATGTGTATAATATGCATGGTATTACAAAGGATGATGCTTGCATTAGGCTTCTAGCCTCATCCTTAAAAGGGAAAGAATTATAATGGTATAAAGGCTTGCCTCATAACTCTATTACTAATTAAGATGGGTTAGGAGCATAGAATTGTAAGCATTTTGAGGACAAAAGTGATCACCTATCACTTTTAGAGAAGCTAACAACTATCAAGAGAGCACCCCATCAATATATCACTAATTTTAATTATAGACTTCAAAAGACATGGGATAGAATACCTATTGCACTAACGCTTTCCCATGGTAATGCATTCTTGTATTACCTTAGAGCCTTTAATAATAATAAATCTACCACTCTACAATCTATGGGTGGAGACAATTTACCATATGCTCATAAGATTGCCATAAGACTAGAAAATATCTTGATACAAGGAGGTAAGTTAGCTCCAAGGCTTCCAATTCCCTTCTTTCCTGACATGCCCAATCATTAGCCTATTGTAGCCCCTACTCCTAATTCATCTACAAGTTAGTCCCTTGCCATGTTTCCAATAGCTTCCTCATCTTCTAATGGGGTTGATAAAATTGAGGCCATGATGCAAACATTGATGTAGAATATGGACAAGAACTTATAGGATCAAGAAAAGAAGATAGAGTACAACAGTGCAATGATGAAAAAAATGAGTAATGAGTTGGTCACTATAATGAGGCAACAAACTAAAAATAATAAGCCTCCCCAACTTTAGTATCAAGGTCCCATACATAATAGACCTCCAAACTAGAGTCATATCCCTTATAGTTAGAATAGACCTATCGACAACACCCATCCTATGAATACCAACCTAAATAAGGCTTAGTCACTCAAAATAATCTTGCTTAAGAAAAAGATTTATGCCCTTCTTATAACTACTCCTATGGATATTGTATGTGTCAAAGAAAAAAGTCTTATTTTTCATTAACTACACAAGAAGAAGTAGTAGATCAGCACAACAATGCTAATCAACTTGCTAATGTTTGTCATCTACAATGAGGTCATCTACATATGATCCAATGGTAAGATATGTGCTCCAATTAGATGGAAGCTCTATCAAGATCACAAGAGTCTTTAAAAATGTAGAAATGACATTGCATGCCTTCCCTAGTTGTACTATAACAAAAGATATATCCATACCTGAGTTGAAATCACATTTTACCATCTATCTTTCCAAAGAATTTACTGCACAACTAGGTGGTTATGTTTCATCTAATTAGTCTTACCTAATTTTAGGAACAAGGTATGGAGAAAAAGCTTCAATAAGAGTAGATCCTTTGGCCCTCAATCATATAGAAACCTATACCCCTCATCCCATAAAGATGAATTGCATGATATTTGAAGGACATGAGTCCACCACTTCTTTGGCATAGATGCCTAACTTTCATTTGGTTGAGTGTGCCACTACTTATTAGTTTGACCCAGTACACAGAGCTCTAGAGACAAGCCTTGGCACCTATTTCATATTAGAAAAGAATGTTGCTATCCCTAATCTCATAAAGGGTTAAAGAAGATATTGATGGATTGTGGATCATATTCTTTGATGTCTCAAGAAATAAAAATGGCTCAAGGGCTAGTGTCATGCCTATTTCCCCTAAATTGGAGAATTACTATTTCTCTTATAGGCTCCAACTTAGTTGTACAAATAATATGGAAGAGTATGAAGCTCTAATCCAAGGTCTCCAACTTGTACAAAGAAAAATAATCAAGCTCTTAAGGGTATTTGGGGATAGTGAGTTGGTTTTTAATAAAGTAAGAAGCCAGAATGTTACAAAGAACAACCTTCTCAAATCATACAATCATAGACTCTAGGATTTTCTTGAGAACTTCCAAGCATTCAATATCTAAAGTATAATTAGCAGAGAAAATAAACATGTTGAAAAGCTTGCAATAATTAGTGCTTCTTATGATATACTAGAGAAAGTTGCTAATGAAAAAGAGAAATAGATTAGAATTGTTGTAAGGCTCGTCGTTCCTGATAATTGCATAAATTGGCAGGTTTTTGACTTTGATGTGCAGATTGTTAATATCTTGCAAGATGAAGTTGATTTCTCTATTAAAAATTGGTCTAAGCTCCAAAATCAGTATGGAGACTAGATTTTGAACCTAAACTCAAACAAGTTACCTATAGATCTAGTCATCTTGGAGGTTATTTTTAACTCAAATGATCAAACAAATGGTAAGAATTCAAATCTAAATGTAAGAAAGGATGATCATACACCTATCACTTATCACCATTGTTGATGGAAGGACTCTTAACTAGGGAAAAGTATGCACTAATATTGAACAAGAGATCATTATTAAATTATGTCTAGAATTCAATGATGTTAATGCTTGGACATATGAAGACTTAAAGGGTTTTCACCCAAAATTATCTCAAGACACCATAGATTTAGATGATAGTTCCAAACCTATTACGTAGAGGCAAAGGCTAGTTAACCCTAATATTGAACCACTAATGAGAAAAGAATTATCAAGAATCATAGAGGCCAACATTATTTTCCCTATAAAGAACTCCTCATGGGTGGCTAACCTTGTCTATGCTAGGAAGAAGAATGAAGGAATTAGACAATGTGTAGATTGTACAGACCTTCATTGGGCTTCACTTAAAGATCACCATCTCTTTCCCTCCATGGAACAAGTCCTATCCAAGGTTAGTTGTTGAGAAATATTTTCCTTCTTAGATGGGTTCTTTGGTTATAACCAAGTATTGGTTCAAGAGTCTGATACGTATAAGATTGACTTCACTACTAATTAGGGTACCTATGCCTATTGTAAAAAGCTTTTTAGACTAACCAATGTAGGTGTGACATTTCAAAAGGCAATGGAGATGGCCCTAAAGGGTATGTTGGACAATTTTGTACTAGTATATCTAGATTATATAATTGTTTTTTAAAAGCATGTAGTAGATCATTTTCATCATTTGAGATAGGTTTTTGAAAGATGTAATGAGTGTGGTGTGTCCTTGAATCCCAAGAAGTGTGTATTTTCTATTGACCAAGGAAAGCTCCTAAGACATATTATATTAGGAAATAGATTAAAAATAGATCCAAAGAGGAAAGAAGCAATTCTTTCTCTCCCACTTCCCACCCATAAGGATTGTAGAGTTTCCTTGGTAGGATCAACTTCATAAGAATATTAATCCCTAATCTTTCTTCTATGATAAATCCTCTCACAACTATGTTAAAGAAGAACCTAGTGTTCACTTGGATCAAAGAGGGAAAGGCTAGTTTTGAAGAAATCAAGTAGTCAATTAATCAGTCCCTACTCTTGTCAATCCCAAATTTGACAAAGATATCATCCTCTACTCCCTTGGGGGAAAGACAAGAATTTCATATGTTCTTACATAGCTAAGTGATGAAAATTTAGAACAACCTATTGCTTTCTTCAGTGAAGGGCTTAATGATTATGAGGGAAGATACAATTATGTAGAGAAATAGGTCCTTGTTGTCATGAGGTATCTTAAGAAATTTAGACACCTCTTGTCTCACAACAAATTCCATCTTTTAGTTCCACAATGATTTCCTCTTACCAAGGATATCGATGAGAAGAGAGCTGGATGGATTACCAAAGTCATAGAATATGATATTGATATTAAGATCACCAAGTTGGTTAGAGGGAATGGACTATGTGAACATATGGATTCATCTCTTGAGACACATGAAGAAGCTACCCTCTTAGTCCAAAATGAGTGCAACAAGTGGAGAATGAATATCAAATTGATTGGTTAAAGAATATGACTACCTTCTTGATAGAAGGAAGATGCCCCAAAGCCTAGATAGAGCCAAGTGGGCCAATCCAAATTACAAGTTATTCCCTACATCTTGGTGGATAGAGTATTATTCAAAAAGGATTCTGATGAATCCCTACTTAGACGTGTACAAACATATTAGGTCATTATGTTACTAAATGAATTTCATGATGGCCTTATTGGTGGTCTTTCTTAACCAGATTCATCATGAAGAAGGTAATAAGGGTTGGCTATTATTAGCCCACATATTTAATGACTTCCATAAGTGGGTAAGAAAGTGTGAGAAATGTGTTTTTTCTTAGGGAAGCAAAGATTGGCTTCCCTTCCCCTCCATCCCATTCAAGTTGACCAACCTTTTGCATAATGGGGTTTGGATTTCATTGGTCCAATAAATCCATCCTCTAGTGTTGGTCATAAATGGATCTTGACATCCACAAACTATTTGAAAAGATGGAATGAGGCATCGACTTTGAAGAATCCAATGGAGGCCTTAGTAGTTGAATTCCTCGATGGAATTCATAACGAATTTGGTGTTCTCTCAACTATCATATTTGATAATGCAAAATCTTTTGTTGTAGTGCACATATGTTCTTAAGATCTAGAATATGGGATATATTTGAGCACTTCCTTGAATTATTATCCCCAAGAAAATTGTTTAGGTGAAAACTCTAATAAAAATCTGATTAGGATCGTAAGGAGGACAATTGAAGACAATCAGAGGATTTGGCATGCCAAGTTGAAGAAAACCCTTTGGGATGACAAAATTAAACCTAAGAGAGTAGTTGGGAATTCAAATTTCATGCTATTTTAGAGGCTAGGCTTCTTTTTTCTCTAGAATTCCCCTCTCTTTAGATGGCTCATAAATTGGAGATAGAGGAGAATGATCCCATGACAATCAAGTTAGCAAAACTGATTGAATTAGAAGAAAAAATATAGTAGGCTATGGAGACACTTGAGATACAATGATAATAGGTCAAAAGAAGCTTTGATAACAAAGCCAAGGTTAGAACTTTTAGAGAAGGAGACATTGTCCTCAAGTGGGATGCAATAGATCCAAACCAGGAAGGCACTCAAAGTTTGATGAGCTATATAGAGTGGACCTTATGTGATCACCAATTGCAAGTAGACCAATTTCATCTAGTTATCTAAGCCCAACATTGATGTCCTACCCATTCTAGCTAATATGATTTACCTCAAACCCTACTTCTAGAGAGGGTTAAAGTTTTTTGTATATATTAAGTTATTTTCTTGTTTTTAATAAGTGCATGAGTACATTTTCTTTCTTCTAGAGATAGAAGGTTTTGATTTTACAATTTAGAGGAGGTAGAATTATTTTGTTTCATAGTCATAGAGGTCACATTTCTCTTATATCTCTTAAATTTTGAAGTATAGTTTATGGTTTTTGTGACTCCATAACCCAATTGATAATTAAAGGCCACTACGAATATACATAGTAGGCTAATATCCCCTTTGAGTCACCAAAATTGTTAGGCATATTTTCCCTCCCACCAAAATATTGAGTTTTCTTGTCGAACATATCCAACGATCATATATTCAAACACCCAAATGATCAAACAAAATATATATTTGAAACTTTAGCTTATACTTAATTATCCTAGGTCTCAAGCTTTTTTATGTTGTATTCCCTTATAAGCTTCAGTCATGACCATGCCAATACCCTTCATCTCCTTGTCACTACAACCTATGGCTTAAACATTATAAGAGGTGGAAATATGTGATGTGTTCTTCCCAGTGGTTAGTGTGGCTTTTTGGTTTAAAAGGATGGCATCTAGTTATGAATGGTGATGTAGTGATTTTAGTTCATCTCTTAGTCACAAAGAGTTTTGTATAAACCATGGTCAAGATGGAAAATCCATGAATCACCTTGCATGTGTGGTCACTAGGGTTAGTGATGAGTTACAAAGTTAAGTTGTGAAGTAGCAATAACATGAAGTGAGAATTACTATTGCAAAGTAGCAATGGCAGTTAAGTCTATTTTTTGCACAGTCATAGGAATTTTGTGTTAAGTCAAGGTCTATGCTAAAATGACAAGAATGGTTTGTGCTAGTTAGTTTCATAGAATTTCCAAATCAAAATACTCAATAGAAAATGTTGAAGATAGGTTGCAAAGAAGTGATAGATAGTTGGTTATGGTTTTGCAAGTAATAAATGCTAATGAAGAAAGGTGTTGGTGAAGCTCTGATCATGGGCGATCAACTATGAAACATAAATCTGAAGGCTACCATAGTGGTAGAATGATAAGGGATGATTGGTCTATGTGGAAAGGCTTGAAGATTAACTCGATTTGACCAATGACACAACTAGTTTGGCATACTAATAACAAAGGAAACAACTCTTTGATGATATATCTAATCTTTTTGATCTCCTTTAACCACTTTCATTGTTTGACATGCCTCATAACTACAAATGAACACTCCATCATTGCCTTGTGATCCATCTAATCAGTCAAAATGTTAATGGTGGCAATTTCTATTTTCTCAAGGCTCTCTTTGGTGAAGAAGTGATTTTTCTTGCATTTGGATGTGTACCATGATTAGATCTTTTCTAGATTTGCAGTGACTATTCTCCGTAATCTTGAATGTAGTTATTGAATTTTACCTTAGGGTAGAAGCTATTAGAGTTATTCTTCCACTATAAAAGAAAAAATTTTAACCTTTCTTAGGGTTCATCTTTTTCTCTAATTCTGTAGTATTGTATGTCTATGCTCTACTACTATAATTTCCTTTGCCTCTAAATCAATATATTCTTCTTTTGTATCTCGTTCTTTTATTTGTATATTGTGCAATACCTTCTTGCCTTTGTGTTAATGTATTGTCTTTATTTCTCAACTATATTATTGTATCTACTTGGCTTTTGAATGATATAAAGTGAAGCCTCTTACTTATAGCATTCTATTGGTTCTAATCTACATATGGTTGTTGGATTAAGCAAGGATTAAATTTGTATTCTTTGAGGTTGTATTGGTGAACTATGCATTCTTGGGCAGAGATAATGTTGAGCATAATATTTTTTGTATTACCTCCTCTTAGATTAGATTAGGTAGTTTTCTTTCATACATTCCTCCTCCCTTTTCCTCTCAAGAAATAGTTAGGTGCATCCTAATAGTAAGGATACTGACCTTCTCAAGACTCTCAATCTCAAGTCACAAAGGCCCACACTTTTGAGATTGTTTCCATGTTACATGAGGCTACCTTTAGGTAAGACTAACCCTATACTCCCCTAAGAACCTAACCCTAAGAACCTAAGAACCTAACCCTATACTTTCCTAGTTAGCCACTATTGTTAGATGACCAAGCAATCTAGCCAGACTTGGGTGATGAAGATCTAGAGATAAATTTCATCCATCAGCTAATGATGATAGGTTGAGATTTTTTTGTAGCCTCTTGAGAAGAAGATGAGATCATTTTAACCATTACCACAAATGAATATGGAATAGAAGCTCAAATGTGTCCTCATGTGGAATGTATCCTAGAAACCATATTACCAACCTTTAACACACCTCAATATTTAGAAGCATCTAAATTCCTTCACTCCTTGTTCTCTTGTGAGATGGATTATTTTCCTATTGCCTAGTTATTTATGATAGACAAGGTTATTAAGATACAAGTTGGTCTAGTGAAGGAGTTCAACATAAACAATGTCTTATCACCTTCTCATTAGGAGATTATGTTGAAGTTACTACAAAAATATCAGAAAACATTTTCTTGGGAGTAAATGGACATGAATGGACTAGATCCTATTCTTTGTACTCACAAGATTTACATTAATCCTAATTTTAAACCTATCTAGTAGCCTTAGAGAAGAGTTAACCCTATCTTAAAGGACATACTCAAAAATGAGTTGTAGAAACTATTGAGTGCTAGTTTTATCTACCCCATCTCTGATAGCCAATGGGTTTCACCCCTAGATATTATACCAAAGAAGGGAGGAAAATGGAGAGTTTGTGTAGATTATAAAGAGCTAAATTTAGCCAATAAGAAAGACCAGTTTCCCTTACTATTTATAGATCAAGTTCTTGACAACCTTTCTCACAAGAAATAGTTATCTTTCCTAGATGGTTTTAGTGGTTATAATCAGATACAAATAGCTCCAGAGGATCAAGAAAAAACAACTTTCACATGACCATGGAGTATCTTTTCCTACTCAATCATACCCTTTGGTATTTGTAACACCCCAACCACATTCCAAAAATATTTCATAAATATCCTTTTAGATATATCTATCAAATGACTGGAGAACTACATGGATGATTTAATTGTTTATTTGACTAATTTTGAGGAAGCAAATGCCAACAGTGAGACAATGCTCAAGAGATGTCAAGACTATAACCTTTCCCTAAATGGTGAAAAATGTTTAATGTTGATGGAAGAAGGAGTAGTGCTAAGTCATTTAATTTCATCCAAAGTAATCCAAGTTGATCCTTCCAAGATTGAAGTCATTAGTACCATGCCTATGCCAGAGAAGTAGAAGGATGTCTAAAGTTTCCTAGGACATGTTGGATACTATAGAAAATTCATCAAGAATTTTAGTCAACTTGTATCACCCCTTTATAACTTGCTGAAAAAGGATTCTTAATTTTCTAGGGACTTTACATATGCTACATCTTTCCTATAGCTTAAAGAAGTCCTCACCACAACACCACTTTTAAAAGGACTAAATTGGGAACTACCTTTCCACATCCATATGGATGCCTTGGACTATGCCATAAGTGAAATGTAAGGCCAAAAGATAGACTTAGTTGAGCATGCCATTTTTTTCATTAGTAAAAACTCTGCAAGGTGTAGAATTTAACAAAATAGTTACTGAGAAAGAGTTATTTGCAGTATTCATGCTTTGAATAAACTTAGATACTACATTACTAGATATTAAATATTTGTTCACACTAATCACTCTACTATAAAGTATCTCATGAATAAGTCTAAAATATTGGGAAGATTAGCTTGCTGGTTATTACTTATGTAGGAATTTGATATAACCATAATAGATAAACCCAACAAGGCCAATGTGGTAGCTGAATTTCTCTCTCAGTTGCATGTTCCAAATGATCTTGTAGGCATTCATTATAATTTTCTAGATGAACACCTTTTCTTGTTATCTAAAAAAAATTCGTGATATGTAGACATTACAAATTACCTCACCACATAAAAGATGTCTACTCACTTATCTTCCTAAGAAAGGAAATTACTATTAGAAAAGAGTTTTAATTATTATTGGTGTAATAATTTTGTATGGCTCTAATACCATGTAAGAATTTGACTTAGGGAAAATTCACCCAAGATCATAGAACTCGAACACAAGCACAACTATAGACCAAAAAGGAGTATGATCAATATATTAGAGTATGTCCTGATACATTGCTTTGTACTATATATGATGAATGTACACACTAGGAGCACCTATATATAAAGGCCTCTGAAAAAGCACCTAGAATGTCTCTAGAAAGAACTAGGAGATAAGATAAGCATGCTAACTAAGCACACATCTTATCAATCATTCTAGATGATAGGATAAGAATGACAAGGTGTATCTCAAGTAGAGATGTTGTAGACACCATGTGCATAAAAGAGGTGTGAACTCCTGTGTTGTCAACATGACAACTCACAAAAGTGTGCATACTCCTAGGTGACTAATAAATAAATATTAAAATAGTGAATTAACCTAAGTAAACTTAAGTAAGTGTAAATAATAAATACATATTTACACCAACACCCCCCTTAAGTGCAACTTAGGGGAATTCCCTTAAGCTTACAAAAACTAAGAATGAAATTCAAGATGGGTCCTAGCTACTAGGCCATGTTAGGTACCCATGTACATAATGAAAATGCAATCTCTCATAAAGTAGAGAAAGAGGGAAAACCTCATGGGAAAAACCCTCCCCCAAAAAGATAGATGAAAAAACTAGATGCATGGATGGATGGAGTAATCAAGACCCAACCATTATGACATACATCAAGTATATAAAAAAGTGAAATGGGAGAAGGAAAAAGAACCCTAAGAGGGAAAAGTTCCTCCCAAAAAGGAGAAGAAGGAGATGAGCTAGTCCCCAACTCCAAAAGTAAGGTGCTGACAAGTGAGAAATTCTCCAATGTAGAAGTTAATCCATGACTATTGAATGATTTTCCTCCCGTTTGGAAGAAACAATGGTAGAGGTACTAGTGAGACACTTCTCATGGGTGTGGAAAGAGTCTCAATGATGAATGGTGTCTCTAAAGCCTACTCAACTATCCCTATGTCGATAGTAATGGTAGCTCCTTCAAAAACTACTACGAAGAAGTGTAAATCTAGCAATGATTGTTGTATAACCTATTTCAAAGAATAATCTATCTCCTCAAATGACAAAGAGACCTCCTATGGATGTTGTACATAAGTATCCACAATCACATCAGCTTGCAAAGACTAATCATGTAGAGAATGGACATGGGGGTAAGAGTGGGCCCTCACAAAAACAATACAAGGATCATCCTTGGAAAAGAGAAGTAGAATATCATCAAAGAAGTCCTCCAAATTATCTATGTGTGACTCCACGAACAAACCTAAAATATCAGTCAAGAAGTTATCACTTGATGTTGGAATTAGAAGACAAAGTGTACCTTGCTATGGTAAAGTACATGAATCATTCACTATGGCCATAAATGAAGAATTCACATCAAAGAGAAGACAAATATCATCAAGGATGTCTCCTACATCTTCAATGTGAGACTCCACAAATAGAGCTGCAATGGTTGGAAGGATGTAATCACATGAAGGTAAAGTAGGAAGACATGAAGTGTCCTATTGTACTGAATCTAAAGCATCTACGGCTGGAATAAGATTAGTAGGAGAAATAAGAGCATTTGGAGGTGTGATCTCATCTAGAGAGGATGCAGCTACAAATGGAGGTATAAGATCTTTTGGGAATGGAGGAATTTATTGATCTCCATAAAGCTCCCAAAGATAGATCCATGTATCATATAAATATTTTGAGTTCAAGTCATCAAGAGAATCCATAACCTCCATATACATATAGAGAAAGAGTGCATGACAAAGGATGGAACATGTGTCCTCATTGTATAAAAGCCCTCTCACATATGATAGTGCATTATGCTAACAAAGACATGTGATAACCAATTGACTACATTCCTAACAATTATTTGGTGTCAAGATAATGAAATATTCTTCATCTATGATGGACTAATCAATGTAACCCCCAAAGATGTAGGAAAAATCAAAGAGCTGCCCCCTAATGAATGATTTAACGTAGACACTTGCCAATTTAGGGACTATTTATAAAAGTAGCATTTCTATCTAAACATATAATCTAATTGTAGATCTAGAAAGTAGACAAAAATATGTACTTTCAAAAAAAATGGAATCTAATTTGGAGTTCAGATGAGCCTGTACTAAGCATTTTAGTGGCAAACATTAGGATTTGCAAGTTGTAGAAAAATTTAGGAATAGAGATCTCAAACCACCTCCACCAATGTGTAGATCATGAAATCCTACCCCAAAACAAAAAATATTGCTCACAAAAAGGAGTTTGTATGAGGGAGATATCATTGTTTGAAAATCATTGCTCTAATTATTTTTCCTGAATCGTCGTTGTCACACCTCCAAAAGTCAATTGGTTCTAGATTTTGCCTCAGATGTTCGATTTGGATGAAACAAATTTTGATTTGGGGGATTTTTAGACCTTTTGAATGTGATGCAAATATTTGTTTCGCACTAGCAAGCTCCAATCTTAACCTATGAAAAATCTCTCCTATGGCTCGATGGCCAAATTTTTTTTAGAAAATATTGCAAATCTGAAAAAAATAGTAGAGATGTAGATGGAAAAAATGTAGATCTAAAAAATAAATTTATAGATCTAAAATGATCATACCAATTCTGTAAATTGGTCCTTCAGGTGCTGATTTGCAAAAAAAATTGCCTCATAATTGACTTTGGCCTAGGGTAGGCAACTTTATAGCCAATTTTCCCTGAATTAACATTCTTTATGAAATGGTGAGGTCAGATCTGGCTCTAGACACTCCCAATTTTTGTGATACTCTAGATTTGGGCTGAGGTGTTGAAGTAAGAAGATAGCCTTGAACAACTTTTTGAAGAGAGATTCTCCAAGAGCTTTGATACCATGTAAGAATTTGTCTTAGAGAAAATTCACCCAAGATCATAGAACTTGAACACAAGTAGAACTGTAGACCAGAAAGAGTATGATCAATATATCAGAGAATATCCTCACACATTGCTCTATATTGTATATGATGAATGTACATGCTAGTAGTGCCTGCATATAAAGGCCTCTCAGGAAGCACCTAGAATGTCTCTAGAAAGAACCAAGAGATAATATAAGCATGACAACTAAGCACATGTCTCATCCATTATTCTAGATGATAGGATAAAAATGACAAGGTGTATCTCAAATAGAGATTTTGTACACACCATGTGCTTAATTAGTGTGCTAACTCCTATGTTGTAGACACCATGTGCATAAAAGAGGTGGAAAATCTTATGTTGTCAATGTGAAAACTCACAAGAGTGTGCATACTCCTAGGTAACTAATAAATAAATATTAAAATAATGAATTAACCTATGTAAAATTAAGTAAGTGTAAATAGTAAATACTTATTTACAACAACACTTGGATTGTTGGATTTATGTTTTATATTAACCCTGATCAAGTACTACATCAATTCTATTGGCTCCTAATTTAATAGATTTAAAACATGATCATGAAACCAAACCAATACATCTAAGGCTAGAAAATTCCTATGATGGATGCACTTGACTACAATTCTTGGGCCAACTATAAGGCATAATCCCTTCTTCTACTTCAGGATCTACAAAACACAGGTGGGTTAATCTTGATGTTCTAATATATGGAACCATTACAAATAAACATATAATTTGAACCTAATAATAGCAAATGAAACCCTTATATCTTCTAGTACTTGTGAAATAACATAAGAATGAAATAGCTACAAATCATAACCTATGAACCCATAAGACAAGTGAGGGTTAATTCATTTTAGCCCAATATAAAACATAAAAAACTAAATTGATTTGATTAAAATGATTTGTGCAAATGAACTTCATCTCATCTTGCATCTTATTTAGTAATCAACACCTTATCCATTGTAACATAGAGTCACTACTAGTAGGATGACCTAACTTGATTACCTTACAATTATGTTTATCAACTCAAATCCCTAAACTCTACTCTTACTAGCATCCTCTCCATACACCCAGAAACCCTATCAAATTATTGTAGCATTTACTTAACTCCTTGAATTAAAAGCAAAAATGGATCTAACACACAACTCATCCATGATTTCTTAAATTAAATGAGCCTTATTCATTCAATTACAAAGGTAATAACATATGAAGAATTAGGAGGTAGAATAAGAAAACACATATAATTCATTGTAAATCTCCTTTTTGTATTTATTCTTGGAAATACTGAATATATTAACTAGTAACACTAAATGAAACTTAGGATATATTACTCAATCTATCATCAATTTTCATCATCTTAGAGAAATAATACATGAAATGAAACTAGAAATCTGCACAAGAATGAATGTGTGGCTTTCACAGCTAGAGCTTTGCTCAATAGATAGGAAATAAAACAAACAACAACTTGGTCTTAGAGTAAAACTAGAACCCTACTAGTTTCACACATAAAACTATCAACCACCTATAATGGAAGAGAGGAAGAAAGATATAGAAGGAATGAATTCTTGGATCTGCTCTGCAGTCACCATGTGTCCACTTGGAAAACTTCCCTAAGAAGTTAAAAACATCTCTCTAATCTCTCCCAACAACTAGTGAATTAAATCCTCACTCATTTTGCCTCCAAAGTTGAAAATATCTTTAGCACTTGATGGAAAACATAACTGATTGGAAAAGATAAAAAATCTATGAAAAGGTCCATCAAAAAGCATGCAAATTGTGAAATATTAGAGGCAAAATACATCATTATGTGTCAAATTTTGAACATACTAAGCTATCCAAACATATCAAGTGTATCATAAGTGAATTTTATAATTGTATTGATGAAATCATTACCTACAATTGAGCATGCCACTAAAAATACAAAACCACCTGTAATAGCTATCCCTTGATACCTACATAAAAACTAGCTCCAAAAATGGATAGCTCATCTCTTGCCTATTCCAATTCTATATTGGAGTCCATACTTTGGTTCAATATTGGTCCTTTGGAAACCATTTGAAAAACTAGCCTAGGGCTATAAAATGGATAGTTTAAATGAATAAAATTAAAATTTTCAAAAATATTTCTATAGTACAAACTATAGAAAATTCAACATTTAAAACAAATTTTTCAAATTTGGAGATTGAATGCTCAAAAAATATTGGAAATAGAATAATGATTATGTCAATGCATCTCCTTATACCTCCCTTAACCACTCAAATAGTGCCATAGGTCAAACTATTATAGGTCCCCTGACTGATGTCACTTCCCACAACTCCTACCACTTTTTATGTTTTTGGCAGGTCAGCATGTCTCTATCGAAAAAACCCTCCCATTTTTTGGTGGTGACATAGCAACCACTAGAATCTAACACCTTTTTTGGTGAGTCTCCTTAAGTAAAAATTTATTTGATTTCATTTCCATTAGCCACGACGAACCCCTCATCATGCATTGTTGCCTTCCAAAAGCCATTTTCTTAAAGACATTTAGCTATGGGAGTGTTGTTATATTTAAAAATTTGAAAGTGCACCCACCTAAAAAATGTGGGATTAAAATATTTTTTCAATATCTTCCCTCTTTTAATGATGATGCATCTAAAAATGATACCATCATTTTCAATCATGGACAACACAATCATCTGACATAGGCAAGCTCATAGTCATGCCAATTCTTATCCTCTATTGTCCTATGAAATTAACCCATGTGTACTATTTTGTGTACCCTTCTGCTATAGCCATCTATCCATTTCATTTTCTTTACTTTGTGTGAACTCAATTTATAGGTTGCATATGCAAATTCTAGAGTCAATTTCTTCAATAAAAGCCTTTTTTCATAGATCCTCAATAGCTTTCACAATATACAAGATCTCTTTGTTGCAAATTATTGCCATGCACTTAGTAACTTTGATGGGAGACATTCTATGAAGGTTATATATAGTGAGCAACATGAATATGGTGTAGTACTTAGAACACGTATCATCAAAAGATCTTCCTAACAAAATAGATATAATGTCAAAACCATCACTATGGTGGTCTACCTCATCAGCACATTCTATAAAATTCAAATGGTAATTAGTATAGAGGTATCCTCCAAAAGCTTTTAAAGTTAAAGGATGAAATGTTTAAATTCTCTCTTTGAAAAAACATCTTCTTGCACATTTTGGAGCAAGGCCTCTATCCCCTACCCCTAGAGGTGAATCTCCAACCAATGCCCTTTCTAACAAGATGCATATGGCCTCTTCCACTTGAAGCTTTGGGACATGCATGCATGATCATGAGCCTACGTTGAAATTATTTTCTAGAACATCTACACTCTAAGAGATCAAAAGGATCAATCTATTTTCTCCCCATTCTACCTTGAGATAATACATCACTTATTCACTACTTTCTTCTTTCACATTGTCAAGAACTAGTAATACCCTTTGACCCTTCACTATTCTATCCAACTCAATTTGTGTCTGATCTTTTTCTCTTAGTCTTTGGAAATGTGATTCGAGGTAGTGAGTGAGACAATTTAGTGCAAGTTTTAGGTATTCCAATGCATGGCCTCTAGAAAATTCTAGATGGAATATCTTACCTTTGAATTCTCCTAGTTTAAAATTGTAGAAAGCCTTACCAAGTATAGTTTTTCCCTGGCCTGCTATTCCATACAATCCTGCAAATTTTGATTCCATCTTTGTTGGATTGAACTAGATAGATTCATAAAAGGATCAATTCCACTTCCATCAACCATTAGCAACCATTGTATGTTTGGAAGGAGAAGGAAAATATGATATATCCACATTGGGATTAGTGGATTCCAATTCACAAAGCACCTTAAGTGATGCACAATACACATTTCTCAATGCATTAGGGTTTAGCATATGGATTGAAATAGTCCAAATGCTTTTTAGTCGAAGAACCATTAATTCACAACTTTATCATACATAATCTAAACACCTTGCCTACTATCTCTTAAAAGTTCCCTTGATCAACACTGGTATGCACATATATTGAAACATTGTAATTATTAAAACATTACAACCCACTTTTTAAAATATCTTTAATTCCCTCAAGCTTTATCAAGTTGATGAAATTAGTCAAGCCCCAACTAATTTTTTTTTGTTTTCAAACAACTGAGATCTCAAATTGATCTATTGAATACTTGAATCTGATTTAAAACCATTTGAACATTAAACCATCCATTAAAACTCATTTTATAACTTCTCTTGCAAATTGTCAACTTAATTCCAAATGGTCCATTTAATGGCCTTAAGAAACTAACCAAAACACGTGATCGGGCTTTGAAAGTAGGCACACTCATTCTCTGTTCCACATTCTTAGACCTTGTTGAATATCATCTCTTGGAAAATTTTTATTAAAAAGACATGGACTATCGAAGTTTCCCTCTCATAATTACCTATAGTAAAACACATCAAAAAACCATAAAACATGTTCGTATTTGGCTCTAAAAATAGGGAAAACTAACACTTAGGGGCATAGAAACTAGGGCATTGGTTCACTATCATGAGGAAAATATAAACCTATGGTTAGGGGTCATGAAGAATAATAGGAAAAATTTGGCAAGAATTCAAAATGGGCTACATGGATTTTCAAATTAAAAACACTGGCAGAAAAACAATTTTCACAAATGAAATGGACCTAGGAAAGTGTGCAGATGGATTCATCAAGACACTAGTACATTTGGACCCAATTTTTCACCAAGGTTCATCAATATTTTTCTTATCCAAATTTTGACAAAATTGTAGGTTGGTCAAAATTTTGATGATTACATTCATCAAATTTTTTACCAACCTACAATTTGTTCATCAAAATTTTTAGCAACTTGTAATTTGGTCAAAATTTTGATGAGAAAAATAGCGATAAACCTTGGTCAAAATATGACCAAAATTGGTCAAAAATTGGGTCCAAATTTACTAGTGAGATTTGTAAACTGGCACACTTAAAGAATTTTTAGAGTAAAATGCAATAGTACGATATATTCAATCTCACCTATCATAAATTTAAATTTATGACATCACGAATAAGGGTATCAACTAATCTACATTTTATGACACTAGTAAAACATCACAAATTGCATTTGAAATTGTGTTTGAAAACTAATCAAATAGATTCATCATAAGCTCAAAATTGAAAAATGTTAAGTATTTAATCTCTAGAATGAAATAAAAAAGGAATTTTCTCATTTTTGTCAATTGGGTCAAAGTTATAACAAGTCAAATAGGGTTTCTCAAAATTTTGAACAATTTGCATTGTCATAACAATAATAAATGACCAACTTTGGGGGATTAAAAATGTAGTCAAAACATATCAAAATGACTTGAAATTTGAAACATAGGTTCTCTGGTATGTTTACTAAACACTCCTTAAGTAGTGATTTATGAAACATTACTAGGTGTGATATATTCAATTGAAAACTTGGCCTCCTATCACTTTTTAACACTTGGGCATAAATGCAAATTTGGACATTGCTCAAAACGAGACATCATGGAATGGCTCTGAATAGAAATTTATTTTTATGGAGCACATAGACATACTAAATGCAAGGTGTTAGAAACATTAAACACCTCCTAGGCCTTGAACAAATAGCTAGGTACACATGCATCAAAAAGAACTTAAGGGATTAATTTTTTAAGTGGTACTCAAAATCAATGCCATGTTTCAATTTTGAGTCCCAACAAGTGCATCAAAGAAGATGAAATAGATGATATCTTAAGAGCATGTCATAATGAACCATGTAGAGGTTATTTTCCAGCCAAAATGACATCCTTCAAAACATTGACAACTGGTTACTATTGGTAAAATTTACATAACGATGCAGCTAGATAGACCAAGAGATGTGACAAGTGTCAACATATGGGAAGACACACTAAATATGATTAAATGCCCCTACAGCCTCAAGTGGTTGATTCACACTTTGATAAATGACGGATTCACTTTGTAGGCCCTATTGAATCCTCTTCACAAGGTAAATCCTATATCTTAGTTTGCATTAATTATGTAACTAAGTGGGCATATGCCAAACCAATGAAACACCCAAGGGATAATAATGTTGCAAAGTTCTTCTATGAATCCATCTTTACATAGTTTTTTGTTCCCAAGGAGTTGACATCTAACCAAGGAGCTCAGTTTACATCCAATTTAATAGTTTCTCTCATGGAAGAATATATCATTTGGCATGGTAAATCATCACCTTACCACCCACAAGCTAATGGCCAAGTAGAGGTTACTAATTGAGAGTTAGAGGCCGTTCTCACCAAAATAGTAGCACTTCATAGGAAGGATTGGGCTACATGTCATCCTAACACTCTTTGTGATTATAAAACCACTTGAAAAATCTACCATAGGTTTTACTCCTTTTGAGCTCATCTATGGTAGGTCAACTGTAATGCCTATAAAATTTGAATATAAAACATTTTGAACTACTTTGGAACTCATTATGGAACTCACTATTGCACAATAGGATAGAATCCTAAGTTTAAATGGTCTTGATGAATGACACAAATCTACATTAAACAATACTAAACTCATCCAACATGAAAGGAAGAAATGCCATGATAATTTTATCAAATATAAAATATTTCTATGGGAAATTGAGTACTTCTTTATGATTTCAAGCATTAGCACAATCAAGGCAAGTTTCAGACTCGCTAGTTAGGACTGTATGAAATTGTTGCTATATTTATAAATGGAGCAGTCTGGTTTTCTACTATTGATCCTATTCGATTCAAGATACTTGTTAGTGGGAATCTCCTCAAGCTCTAAAATAAACTAGTAAGTTGTGAGGAGTTCCTGTAATAGTTTCAACATACTAGAGATATCCTTGTTCCTTTAGCCAAATAGTTTGGGTCTTCTAACTTGATTGTTACAAAATCTTGAATCTTTCAAGCTTTTCATAATAAACACTTTCTTCTTAAAATTAATTTCTCCATCTTTCATTTCATCTCACCTTCTCTCTTTTCCATCCTTCCACCCCATTCCATCACTCCATCATTTTTTATGGTCTTTTTCAGAACTCTTTCATGCAGTGCCTACCAAGTATATGCCACATACTCTTGCACATATTTTATTTTAATCTCTCTTTATTTAGACATTCATGTTGTTTAAATTTGTTCCACTTGCATTTCCTAGCCTAGTGGGACCCATGCCTAAACTTAGTTGGGGGGAGGCAAATATTCATTTTCAAAAAAAAATTCAAATCACATGTAGACTTTAAAAGCTAATGTCTTGTGTAATGTTTTTTGTCATATATATTGATGAGCTATAGTTCTGTGATTGCATCATTAAGGAGGTTAAGGATATTAAAGTTGAAGCTTAACTTTAATGATAAATAGCAATATTTTTTGGGGTGACAGACCTATACATGAGTGAAAATTACGAGATTAAATGTAAGATAGGATATCATGAGATTGTGTTCACTAAAAACCTTTATGAGGCATGAAGTGATAGTACACCATTTTCTCTTTTTGATGTCATTATATTGAAAATTCTATTAACTTACCATTTTTGAACTTTAGAAAATGCCACAATCTTCTCAAAATTATATTGTAAGAAATAATGGGTGGATTTCTCTAGAGGTATGAAGAAATTGATCACAAAGTTTTGATGGGTGTCACAGCCAATTGCAAAATGTCTCAGAGAAGGGGATGGTTAGATTACTACCTCAATATTAAGGGATTTGACAAGGACATTGCCCTTCAAATTTTGAGCACCCTACATGATAATTTTACAATAGTTAAGGGCCTCAAAATTGATTTTATAGAAGAAATCATAGCCAAAGGTAGTGGGTTATCCCAGGAAGGAGAAAATTGGGTAAGAGATTTTGACTTAAAAATGACTAGAGCATAGATTAGTTTACATTCTGATCCTCCATTGGATATTGACAAAAAGTAGCATACCTCAAGACTATCATTAGCATTAGAGTTTATCCATCCTATTACATTCATCATTCAATACTTCACTTCTGAAGGTTGTTACAAGTACTAGCATGCCCTACATTTCAAGATTCTAGCTCATCTACAACATGACTATCAACAAGTAAATCTTCTTAATTTCCTATTTAACATTTTCAAGAAGCAAGATTCTTTAGTACAATTAGGGAAGAATCAATATTTTTCCCATCATTTCTTAATAAAATTACTTGTGGAAAGAGAATCAATCAAGTAATCAATTAGGATGTGGGAAGAGTTTTTGTAGTTAAAAGAGGTAGAGCTGAGGTTAGTCAATCCTAGAGGCCAAGGGGTTGGATGAAGGGAAAAGACATCTACTAGTTTTTATAAATTCATTCCCATGACCCAAAATGTTCCTAAATCCTCTCCCTCTAGTTCTTGGCCAGCTAAGAAGAGAATCTATAAAAGTTGATGTCTCTATCTCTACCAAAAAGAAAAGCAAAAATAGGGAAACTGCCAATGCCCCCAAGACACCATCATTTGTTAAGACTAGGTCTACTATTAAGGAAGGAAAAGTTGAAGTCATAGAGCTTGAGGAAGAAAAAATAGCACAAAAACCTAATGATAAAATTAATGATAATGAAACATTGCACTCACACAAGGAGAAAGTTATAGGAAAACCTCCTGAAGCACCTGGTATCAAAATGTTTGCAAGAAAGAGGAAACAAAAGAATCCTTCATGCCTATTTACACCTCCTACAAGGTGAAGTGTGAGTCTTTATGCAAGAAATAAGGTTACTAAAGCATTTTTCCACTCATTATCTTAGAATCTTCTAAGGTTGAGAAGGAGTCCTCATCAGAGGAAAAATTGCCAAAAAGCATAGTTGTTATTAATGAATGTAATAACCTGAGTCCACAACCCAAAGTTGACCTTAGTGTTAACTATGTAATTTTTGATAGTGATAAGGAGTCTGATGAACCTAAATAATTTGAGGAATTTGAAGAGAGCCCTATTATGTAGGATATTGTTGAGAATCCATAAGACCTTCCTTTTGAGGACTATCTAGAATTTAGGTAAGAAATTATTGAAGTAATGGAAAAACTCAATCAAGATGGGTTAGATACATTGGCCACAACAATAGATTTGTCTAGTAAGGAAGAGAATGTGGTGACAACAATTTTCATAAGAGAAGGAGAATGCTCCACACCACAAAGTGTCAACAAAACTCCCCATTTGATATCTGAATGCATAGACATTTTAAACTAGGAACCATTGCCACCACACAATTTATTCACAACGTTGTCTATGAGAATCAATTTTTTTCAAAAATTATTATGGGAAAGAGCTCAATAGAAGATGAAAAAAGAAAAATCAAAACATATTATTAATGAATAGAGCTATTAGTTGAAATAGAGCTCAGACTAGAATGAAAATTTTAAAAGGAGGATTGAACAAGCTATAGGATTGATTCTTGAACTGGTGGAATGTAGATCACCATCACCAATGTATGCATAATTTCTTAAAAAGAAACTTGAAAATTTTATGTTGATTAGAATTGAGGAAGGGCTTCATCCCTATATTGCAACTCTTCGTGAGTTGTATGATGCATTCAAAATTGTTCCAATGCTTTTAAAGAATCTATTGTGTGAATTGTATCTCCATAATTTAGTAGTGGCTAAAGACATAGAATAGAACTCACTCTTACATATAGGGGATGTGTAGTTGAGAGGAGTGATGTCTTGGATGTAGAAAGAGATAAGTAGGGAATAATAAGTTATGCCTTATAGGAACAGTGAAATGACAACACCTCTTCTCATGAGACTAGAAGTTCAACACTCTGGACAAACTTTTCTTGATTGGATTTCTATTCTAGGAAACCTTGCTAGAATAGGTAAAGTATGCTTAGTTAGAGAAAAAACCTTTGTAGATTAAGAAGAAAACTCTTATTGAGATTTTGAGACTACTATTGTTGCTTCAAGTCAAAGGTGGAGACAAATGACACATGATGTGAAGATAAGAGAACCCCACTCTCCTAAAAAATTAACTCTTGCTACTATTAGAATTCCATGGCAAGGAATAGATGCAAATATTGGCTTCCATTAAAGTATCAACCACCTATCCTCTTGTAGCCACTAGTAGTAGTAATGAAATTTTAGAGGATCATGATATGATAGTAGAAATTAGATCATGGAAAAGGCTCAAAGAAAATTATGGGTAGTTTGACTATGTTAAGAATGAGCCAAGGGAGTAGATCTAGCCAGTAAATGGAGAGCTCATACTAGACTTAGAAACTTCATGGTTGTTGGGGACCCACAATAGCTTAGTTGGGCAGAATTGTGGGTCTCTAAAAGACCATTATTTTTAGATCTTTTTATCTTATTTTTAAATAGTTCTCTTGCAGAACAATCGTGACTTTATGGTTTTAAGAAAATGAGCTTATGTTTTCATGTATATTCTCTATATATGATGAGACATTAAGTAGAAGTATGAATATTTAAAAAAAATTATAATTGCTTGAATTTGTGGACAAAAATGCTACAATGAAGTAATGTTGCATGTTGATAAATGTTTCATAATTTATGCTATGTCGTGGGTAGTTTTCCTCCTATAGCCATAGGATTTGTAGGATTGATAATTTGAACTTACACCTTCCCTAATATTGATGATAAAATAAATATATTTATGTGGAAATGGTGTGTGCATTGAATGATTTTTAGGTACTTACCATAGATGTTCAAGTCAACACCTCAATGTTAATGTCAGAGCCAACCAAATTGTTGAATGATTGTGAGGGGAGCAATTCATTATATACTTTTTATTGGAACATCACATGAATGTATCTTCCAAAACCTACTATATTCTTGGAGAATTTATTCATGGTTAATGGAAATTCTGTTTCAAACTTTATTAGTCTATAATTGATCCTCATTAATGGACTGATCATAGAGTTAGGAAGTAGTTGTAGTTTCCTTTAAATAATGTCTATTGTTGATTTAAGAGTAGTTTTTGGAAAAAGAAAGAAGTCAAGTTTATTTTCATAGAAGAAAAGTGTGATTCAATTTTTTTAGTCAAGTGTCATTCCTTCACCATGAATGAATAGAATAAGCAATTCAAGTACATTTCCCTTGTCTTGATTATCTTTTCTGTTCACTCATCCACAAGGGTCCACTTGGTGAGTGAACTAATCTATTAGAATAGATTTCATTTCCTTGTTCATTTATTTGCAACATAGAATTGTGTTTCTCTTGCAGCCATTAATAATAGAATCAATGAATTGTTCCTAAAACATAGGTGAATACATAAGTTTACTTTGTCAACATTATTTTCAAGCTTTAAGTTAAGTTGTTGTTTCAGTTGCTAGCATAATTGTAATGACTTAAAGGAGAATTAAAGCATAGACTTTGTAGTCATCCTCTCAAGTCTACACTCCCAAGTTGACAAATTAAATAAAGTTAGTGTACTATTTTAAGTAAACACATGATATTCTCTAACTATGAAATCACTGTGAAAGGATGTCAAATCCTTTGTTATTAAAGTAAAAAGCTTAGTAGACACTAAGCAAGAGAAGCTCACAAGATTGTGACACATGGAAAGATGAATGGTTAGTGCATTTCTAGAATTTGAAGATGCAAGGAAGATAACAAAAGCAAGAAAGTTACATGCTACCATGTTCTGCTCAAGTGGGGCAACTCCAACAAATCTGGAGATGCCACATGGTAGTGATGTGGTAGGGGCTTGTAAGGCCGATGACATGGCAATGACCATACATGGAGGTAAAATTAGAGGGTACCATGTGGTACCAAAGTGGCAGTGATGGAGCATAGGATGGACTAATCATGTGGTCACATGTGTCAAGCTTGGTCAAAGTAGGTTTGACCTAGATGAAAAGTTGGAGGGAAAATTACAAAGGCATACAAATTAATTTTTTATTTTTTTCCTCCAAAGTACGTAGTGGTGTTTAAATAAATATAATTTTATATGATATATATTCAAATTTTATATAAAAATAAAGTATTCACAAAGTTGAAAGACATGTCATATCAGTCATGGACTCAATCTTAAAATGGGTCTTTTGGGCATCTTTTATAAGGAAACATATGACTATCATATATCAACGAAAAGGTCTCAGAATGAAATTTCTAGATTTGTAGTTTTTTTTTTTTCTTTTTTTTTTTTGCATAGGAAGAGATATATTTGAGATATTGAGGGTCTTTTCTTAGGTGCTTAATTTTTTATTGTATTTTGATAGGGTAGTTCAAACTTGGTTTTTGGTGAAATGGTAAATTGTATGTGTGCCAAAGTTAGGAGGGATGCAAAAGTTGATGTGTTTTCACCTTGAAGTCAGTTTAGTAAAATATTTATTAGCATTTCAGATGCATACCTGATGTTTTTTATCAGAATGAAGGTTTCTCATGAGTTGGAGGAGATATTTTGAGTTTTTGGAACCTTAACGATGATATTCCTTTCATATCTCAGTTGTAGAGAGAAGAGAGAGGCTTTACAGTAGTAGGGGATGGAGATTCAAGTAGACATGTATCACTTCTAGATTAGATCTAGGATTTCTTTCCTCTCCTATATCTTTCTTCTTTCTTTCTTTCTCTAGCATTGGTTCAAATTTATTGGATATTTTTCACTATTGTAATACTATAAGGATGGTTCTAGTTTGGAGGGTTTTCCATTGTTGCAATTCTATCATTCTTCAACATTCTCTTTTGTATGAACAATAACAATAAAGTTAATATAGACAGTTCTCATCTATTTAGTTATTCTATGGGTTATTTACATGCATCTTAAATCCATAGTTTCAAAAGAAATGAATACAAAGAACAAAAAACTTCTCAATTTAAGTTTGATTCTTGTCTCCTATCTCTATTATTTGCAATGGTTTATGGTTTAAGAGCAAAGAACTTAAACTCATTTTAAGCCTCTTAAAGTTATATATCTTATTAGTTTTGCTATTGGAACAGAGAGCCAAGTAATTTCTAACTTATCTTGACAAGGTTGTTAGTTTCATGAGAAGGATATCTTATGATTATGAGGTTTTTATGAACAATAATATTTGATTCACAAAGTGATAAGATAGATTTGATATCTTGATGTATGGGATATGTCACTAATATAATGGATGTATGTTTGTAATTTATGGAACTACCCAATGGATAAGGCACTAATCAACTAAAGGATCAACATGTTATTCTAATTACATATTTGGTATCTACTAAAACAAAAATTTAAATCAATCGTCCATTTTCCTTTCTATTTAAAGAGCTAAATGGATGCCCTAACATAGCTTGTGGATTTCATAGGTTTTGCAATTTTCTACTACATGCCTTTAACATTGCATAGGTATAAGAGAAATAAGGTTTTTACTTGCTTTATTTAGATTTACTTGTATGATTTGAAATTGGTAACATAAAAGAATATGAGGCTCACCCACTTAGGTCTTATAGAGCTTGAAGGAATATAGCCTTATAGTTGCCCTTGGTATCTGAATGCATATATGTTAGTGTAAATAATTATTATTTACACTTTACTTAAGTTTACTTGGGATAAATGCATTATTTTATTATTTATTAGGTTCAACACCTAGGAGTTTGTGTACTTATATGAGTTGTCTTGTTGACAACATAGGAGTAAGAAACTATAATTTAGCACATGGTGTCTACACCACTAGAGTTTTCATAATCAACTAAGTTGTCATGTTGAAAACATAGTTGTTTGTACTCTTAATTAAGCACTTGGTGTCTACAAAATAATTTTATGTGACACACCTGTTGGTTTTTTGAAATGAGGATGTTCCCATCTTCTATATACCATTTCAGACACTGGGCCAACTATAAGGCTAGACCCTTATTCTACTTCAGGCTCTACAAAACCTAGGTGGGTTGACCTGAGGTTCAATTTATATGGTACCAGTGCTAAACATATTCTTGAATCTATTATAAAAAGATTTAGCCCTTATTTCTCCTATTGACTCATGCAATAATATAGATTTGTAATAGCTAAATGCAAGACATTACAATTCATAAGTTGAGTGAGGGCAAAACTTTTTAGCTCTTCAACATAAAAGGGAAATACAATTGATTAATGATGTTGAATATCAGCAAAAAACCCAAATATGTAGTAGTAAGAACAAGTTGATCCTATAGCTGATCAATGCCTTATCTATTGGGTAATTCCATGAATCAAACACATACATTTATGATATCAAGGATGTCTTCCATACACCCATATATTAGATCTGTCTAATGAATTTGTGAATCAGACATCAGTGTTCATAAAGACCTGATTCTTATGAAGTATATTTCTAAAAATAAATAGTAATCGTGTCAAACACATCAAGCATTTACTTGGCCCTTTGTTCCAACAACAAAACATATCTGACATAGAACCTTAAAGGGATGAAAATGAGTCTTAGTTTTTTGTTCCTAGACCACATAAGACTATAGATTACTAAGATAGGAGATGAGAATTAGAATGAAACTAGAGAAATTCTTGCTCATTTGTATTCATTTCTTTAAAACTAAACATTTAGATGCATGAAATCAAAACATAAAAACACCTAATAGATATGAACTTTCTATATTATCTTCACTAATCTTGTCATACAAGAGAAAATATGCTAAAGAATGTGGTGTTAGGGTGATGAGAGCACATGAAAAATAGAACCCTAATTTCACAAATCTGAGAACACTCAAGATTGGAACACCCACGGTATCATAGCAGTGAGTCATTTTTCTACAAAACTGGAACTCACCCTTACAATGGATAAAAGAAAGAAAGATATAGAAGGAGAGAATTCTTGGATTTGATCTAAGGATGACATGTGTCCATTTGAAATTACATCCCTTGCAATTGCAAAACCTCCTTCTTCTTTCTATCCATTTGATCTAATTTAGTTTTCATCAATATTCTATAACTAACTTGAAATATCTCATGTTCGATGATGAAAATGATTATGTCACCAAAGTAACTGAGTTGCATCATGAAATGTTGCTAAAAATTTGGGTTTAAATTGATTTGAAGGTGACCAAAATTGACCCCAACTATATTTTTACTATTTTTTACATATATTTAGGTCATTACCCTACTAGAAATCATGATTGAACTTTGATGCTTGAATGTGGTTATAAGTTAGGAATCTAGAACAAAACCTCCTATAACTTGAATAGACAACTTTCTATACAAAAGAAAACTCCAAAAATAGAAAGTTCATCTTCTCATGGTTCTAGTGATATATAATATGCCTATATTTTCTTATCAAAAACTCCTTGAATCACATTTTGAAAAGTATACCCTTGTTAAAGGTCCCTGGTTTGCACTTGGCCATTAAATTTTTATCCAAAAAATTAAAAGCTTTCCTAAGACAAAACTTTATGTTGTACCCAATTTTGAATTTAAAAAAATGTATGTGTTCTTCTTTAAAATCATTTTTGACATTTTCCAAAATTTCACCTACCAAGCATTTCAAGTCAAACCTAGTTTGACCGAGCTACCATATGGTAGCACTTGATTGGCTTGCCTATCCATCTAGTCAACTACCACCTCATCTCTATCCTAGGCCCATTGCCATGTGGCACCCAAGTCCATTCTCACATTAATTATCCTCCTTTCAACTTCCTAAAGTAGGTAAGTGTCTACCATTGGATGTGCTATGTGGTGCAATCCTATGCATATGGTTGTTTGTTACCATGTCAACTGTGATCGAGCCTGTTGATATGTGTCAGTTAGGAACTTTCCCATATTATAGTCTGCAAGGTGATAATTGTACATGTGGGGAAGTTCCTTTGCGATAGGTTCCCCCATGCCACATCAGCACCTCATATCTCATGCCAAGCTAGATGGTTGCTACCATGTGTTAGCTACTGGTACATCCACAGGTTGCCACATGTCACAATTTGATTGGTCAAAGTTCCACATTAGTGATGACATTAGCATCTTTGGCATTCAAAATTTTCTTCCTTTTAGCTAACCATGGGCTCCACACTATGCAACTTTTCCTTTCCAGATGGTTGTTGTCTTGAATATAACTTAGTGTATGAGTGTTTTTCTATTTAAACATCTAGAAAAGTGCAACCCACTCAATGTGGAACTAAGTTTTTTTTCCATAGTTTTCCTTAGTTTCCTATGCTAAACCACATGAATTGAAAATAATATGTCCTATCCATGATGAAATGAACTCCATTCAAAAATGCTTCTGACATTTGGAGCCTTTAGCTAGTCTATGCATCTCATATTCCTTGTAGCATGAGGTCCAGAAAAAGGAATAGCTATAGTAATTCAATCTTTGTTTCCCCTGGATATTGAATGAACACATGTTATGTTGCCCATCTACAGAAGACATTCCTCCTCAATTTGTGCTTTCACATCATCATGCACTTGAAACCTATGCAGGCTCAGATTTAGAATTGCCTCTTTCTCTACTAAGATATTCACTATAGAATTAAGAAGCATAGATACAACATAACCTCACACAAAACAATCATGGAAATGGGTTTGTAGAGAGAAATTGCAAGGGTTTGATCTCTATTCTTGTATTTCCTCACCACCTCCTGAACTATTTCTTCTATTCAATGGAAAAAAATTTCCTCCAAGAAGCCCTACAAGCTCAAATGAAAAATTTGTAAGCCACCAAAAGCAAATTTGTCTCCTCAGTAGTATAAAATTGGTACCTCTATAATAGGTAAATACAATTTATGAAGAGGTAATTAAAAGTGGACTTGAATCTAACTTGTTTATGGGAAATTCAATAGTTGACATGTATGCAAAATGTGGCAAGGTTTCTCAAGATTGCAAGTTTGATCTCCTCTCACATGGAATCATCTCCTTCAATGTGGGCTCCATTCCTTGCATGCACCTCCCCTGTTCTCTTGGCCTCATCTAAAAAATGCCTCCCCTATTCTCCTACAGTTATCTTCTCTCCTTATTTTTACCCTACTCTCTTAGCCACCCTCCATTTCTTCCTTTAGTAGCTTCTTCACCCTTTTTTCATGCCCTATGGATCTCCTCAACATTGTGAGGCTCTACCTTTGCCATTTCCTTTAAGAGGTGACTCTTCCTTTTTTAATGCATTGGTCCTCTTCTACATACTTCCCTTTCTGAGTCATCCTTACATGCAACCTTTCCACTATTGACTGTAGCTCATTCTTTGCATAGTCTACCCTATGACTTCAAATTATTAGAACTTTCAAACTTCTTGACATTATTCTCCTTTTCTTTGTAGATATGTAAGTGGAGACAATGCCAGAAAGGAAGACAATGGTTTAGTTCTCTTTTGAAATTAGTGATTGGATTTTAAACATTTCTTTATGCAATCCTAGCTTGCAATTTCAGCTTTTGGAAAGTGATTTGTTCTTCTCACAACTTCATCTGTACTTGTGTGCCAGATCCATATACTTAAGGTTCACCACAATTAGAGTGAACATTGCAAAAGAATGATCATTACAATTGTATTTCTAAACCCATGTTACACACCTAACAATGGCATAAAGTAATAGCAACTGGTCTTCTCCTTTTCCATCAGTTTCATCTTCTACTATATTTTTAGTGCGCTGGTGCATATGGTATAAAGGGTGCATATTGAGCATGAGGGTGTTCCCCTTTTCCCTTTTAGGTCATGACACCTTCTAATAGTTGCATATTTTGAAGAACAAGACTCCTAGAAATATTTTGAATCAACTCAAATGCTCAAACACATTTATCACACTTTATACTTGCCAATCAATACCATTTTATTGGTTACATGCAAAGCCTTATATATATCCAATTGATCTCATGTGTGAGTAAGAACACCAAGTAATTATAATGATTAAAGTCATTATGGAATTACTTTAAAAACCAATGCCTTATCATCTGATGATATTAGTTAGGCCCCCACGTAGGTTTGACTAAAAAGAATTTCATTTTCAAACAACTAGCATATCAAACTGATCCACTAATTGCGTAATCCTGATTAAAAAATATTCAACCACTGAATAATCATTTAAAACTTATTTCATCATTAATTTGGACATTGTCAATTTGATGCCAAAAGGTCCTTTGACTATCCTTGAAAACTAATCCAAACACCTAATTGGGCTTTAAAAATGGAGCCACTGATTCTTTGTTTGACATGTTCTTACTCTGTCAAATCTTGTCTCATGATGACTTCTCAATCAAAATATATTCAATGCCAAAGTTTCCCTCTTAGAACTACCTGGACAAAAACATGTCAAAAAAACATAAAACACATTTGAAATTGTCTTTAAAAACTAGGCAAACTAACACTTGGGGGCATAGAATCTAGGCCATTGGTTCACTACCATGAAGAAAATATAAATCTATAGTTATGATTCATGAGAAAAAAAATAGGACGCATTTGTTGAATGGTCAAAGTGAGTTACTCAAAATTTGTATCTTGGAAACAATGGCAGAAAAGCATTTTTTGTAAATGGAATGGACCTAGACAAGTGTGCAGATGAATTCATCAAGATTTAAAAATTGGCATACTTAAAGTATTTTTAGAGTAGAATATAATGGTATAATCCATTTGATCTCATCTATGATGGATTTATAGTTATGAAATCCTAAATATGTGTAGTGATCAATCTGCATTTTATAACATTAGCAAAAAGTTACAGATTACATTTGGAATTGAATTTGAAAACTGATCAAAAAGATTCATCATAAGCTCAAATTGAAACATAGCAAGTATTTGACCCTTAAAATCTAGTAAAAAAGGAATTTTCTCATTTTGGTCAATTGTGTCAAAGTCATAACAAGCTAAATAGGGCTTCCGAGAATTTTGAATAATTTGCATCAGCATGACAACAATAAATGACCAACTTTGAGGGATTCAAAACCTAGACAACAAGATTTGAAATGAACCAAAATATGAAACATAGGATCTTTGACATGGACACTAAAAACTTCCAAAGAAGTGAGTCAATAAACATTACTAGGTGTGAGACATTCAATTGCAAACATAGGCTCCTATCACTATTTGACACTGGCAAAAATGCAGATTTGGACATTGCTCATAATGAAACTTCACAAAATGGGTTAGAATGACAAGTTATCATCATGGAACACATAGACAAATTGAATACAAGGTGTTAGAAAAATTAAATACCTCTTAGGCCTCAAATGAATGGTTAGGTACATGTGCATCAGAAAGCACTTATAGGGCTTGATTTTTCAATGGTACTCAAAATTAGGGCTTCAATTTTTAGTCCCAATAGTGGTTCTTTCTAAGGATTTATGTCCCTTGTCGGCATGGCAAGGATTCAAGTCTCTAAAAAATGCAGACCACACACCTAACAAAGAAAGCTTCTCTCGAACAACTTTATTGAAAGCAAGAAATCTACTCCTATTATGTACATGCGATGGCCTCAGGTCATTGAACTTCAACAAAACTTTTTACCTTTGTCATATACCTGATTCTCATTCACATTTTCTTGAGGTAAACTGAAATTCTCATTCTCCTTTGTTTCACCCAACACATCAACACTTTCAATCACTTCGTTAGGCAAAACAAAACTATTATCATCATCTTCATAGTTCATTTACAAATCAGCATTAACATCCACATCATGCTCACTATAAAAATATGACTACTAAAGTAATATCAAACTAAGACTAATCATCATTAATTAACTCATGAATAGCTTCAACCCAAAACATAAAAGTTTGGTACTCTACTTCATTCACCAAGTTACATGAATCAAATTGTAACACACCTTGTGCATCTAGATATGAAGGAAATGTAAAATATGGTTTCTCCTTGTTCATAATATCAGTACTCCATAAATCAAACTAAACATATGCTGCATTTTCTTTGTATTCCAACAAATGGTTAGATACCAAATCACAAGAATCATCATGAAATTGCATCTTCACAATATGTTGATCTGTATTAATATTTTCCTCGAATAACTCATTAGAATAAACAACTTCATTACTATTACTTGTCTCATTATATGAGCAATCATAATGTATCTATACCTCATGAAAACAATAAGAAAATAAACTAGCAGCAGACCTTATCTCTACATCTTTCTTCTCAACATAGAAGTCATCATGTGTATTGATGTACAAATTGCCATCACATACACCTCCAAAACTTGACATAACACATTCTTAAACAATATCTTCTTCAACATCAAATGCAGGGGAAATGACTTCATCATATGAAAAAGAAAAACATGGAAGAACACAAACATCCATGGATAGATTTGCATACCTTTCAAATTCATAAGCCAACAAATTTGAAATCTCATCAACACTTAAAAATAATTCATTACTAATATCTTTTTCTTGGCTATGATTATTATCTAGATAGCTTGACACATTTATAATAGTAGAATCGTTAGTAATACATTCTGAAAAATTAGAACTCTAATCATCCCATACTTCTTCTTCTTTTGATAATACCTCAATAACTAGAATTTAGCGACCTTCACATTCATCACTAGAAGAAAGACTCTTACTACTATTGTAGTTTTCCTCTTCTTTATAATTATCATCATAACAAGATGAATTCCCATTATGCATGTCATCAAATTGCTAATTACTATCCTTTGATACATAAAACTAAGACTCTTCATCTTCAATATCATTTTCAACAGATTCATTGCATTCAATAACATTAGATTCATTTGCATTCAAAGAACCTTCAATCTCCATGATAAATTCTTGGAATTCAACAATCTTATCTAACCTTGACTTTGCTGACCAATCAATTGAATGTGGCATAAAAAATTCTAAGAGTACCATTGGCTATGAAGACTCATTAGGTTTGATATGCCCATCAAGATTCATAACTAGTGATTTAAACTTCATGTAAATTTGAAATGTACTAAGATCCTTAATATTAAACCAATTGTATTTCTTATCATTATGATTGTCTTATCATGAATCTTTCTTTTCAACTTAGCAATATTTGCACAAACACTTTCAAGAGTTGGCACATCACTTTCAAAACTAGACTTTGAATCCATCTTATAAAATATTAAACTCCTACCTCTTTTTTCTTGGTGCTGAAAATACTAGATGGAGGCAACCATTTTGCTCATTCAACTTTCATGAAGGACAAATACATGAAAGTCAAAAATACCTTTATGTGTTGCTACATGAAACCTTTGATCTTCTGATTGGCATAGGTGCAAACAAGAAATCATTTACATCGTAGATAAAGTCCTTGTAGAGCTACCACCTGCTTGAAGAGGAAAATGAAATCATAGTAGTGATTTATCTTTTAAAATTAACTACTTCAGCAGATACAAACAACCACATAAACTATCAATCAAGAACCTTATACTTCCTCTTTCCCAACAAACTAGATCTGCCCATAAATACTAAAAGCCTCTGATATTAAAATAAACCATGTACTAGCATAGAGATTTAGACTAGACTCACCACTCACACTTAGTGAGAATTGATTTGAAACAATTTGCCACATGTAAATTCTAAACCAAACTTTCGATATGAAAAACTTTTAGATCATTAAACCACTCTTGTAGATTTAAAAACTTGAAAAGGGAACACAAAATTATGTTCATTCTTGACTCTAATTTTACAATAACACTTTGAAAAAGAAAAAACTAGCTGAATTGATTGAAGATGAATACTCTTAACAACACAATTTACACTCAACCTCAAAGCTACTACTGTAAATGGATAAAACTTCACTGGGGTGCATGATTTGGAGTAAGAAACTAGAAATAACATTAGAGAACTTATTGATTTAACATTTTCATGCACTTCTTCTACTATATTGAATCTCTTCTTTTAAATTTGCAAGGCTTATCTACCATTTTGATTCAATACAATCCCTAATAGAGTCACCATTTTGTTGGTGTTTCAAAATGAGGATGATTCCAAATTACCCTAGTGAGAATAAGATACACCTAGGGGTAGCTAGCTCCCATCTTCAACATACCATTTTAGACACTAGGCCAACTATAAGGCTAGACCCTTCTTCTACTTTAGACTTTCCAAAGCCTAGGTGGGTGGACCTTAGATTCAATTTATATCATACCAGTGCTAAACATATTCTTGAATCTATTTTAAGTAGATTTAGCCCTTATTTCTCCTATTGACTCATGCAATGACATAGATCTACAATAGCAAAATGAAAGACAATGCAATTTGTAAGTTGAGTGAGGGCAACTCTTTTTATCTCTTCAACATAAAAGAGAAATACAATTGATTAATGATGTTGAATATAAAAAAAAACCCCAAATATGTAGAAGTAAGAAAAAGTTGATCCTATAGCTGATCAATACCTTCTCTATTGGGAAATTCTATGAATCAAACACATACATTTGTGATATCAAGGATTTCTTTCATACATGTAGACATTAGATCTATCCAATCACTTTGTGAATCAGACATTGGTGTTCATAAAGACCTCATTCTTATGAAGTATCCTTCTCAAAATAACTACCAATCCTTTCAAACACATCAAGCATATACTTAGCCCTTTGTTCCAACAAAAAAACATATCTGGCAGACAACCTTAAAGGGATATAAATGAGTCTAAGTTCTATTTTCCTAGACCATATAAGACTGTAGATTACTAAGATAGGAGATGATAATTAGAATGAAACTAAAGAAATTCTTGCTCATTTGTATTCATTTCTTTAAAACTATACATTTAGATGCATCAAATCAAAACATAAAAATACCTAATAGATATGAACTTTCACTATTATCTTCACTACTCCTATCATACAAGAGAAAATATGCTGAAGAATGTGATGTCATAGTGATAAAAACACATCAAAATTGGAACCCTAGTTTCACAAATCTAAGAACACTCAAGATTGAAACACCCATGGTATCATGGTAGTGTCATTTTTCTCCAAATCTGGAACCCACCCTTAAAATGGATGAGAGAAAGAAAGATATAGAAGGAGAGAATTCCTTGATTTGATCTAAGTATGACATGTGTTTATTTGAAATTCCAACCCTTGTAGTTGCACAACCTCTTTCTTCTTTCTACCCATTTGATCTAATTTAGTTTTCATCAATATTTTGTAACTAACTTGAAATATCTCATGTTCATTGATGAAAACCATTCTGTCACCAAAGTAATTGAGCTACATGATGAAATGCTAGTAAAATTCTAGGTTTAAATTGATTTAAAGGTGATCAAAATCAACTCCAACTACATTTTTACTATTTTTGCACATATTCTAGTCAATACCATACTAGAAATCACAACTAAACATCGATGCATAAATGTGCTTGTATGATAAAAATTTGGGAAAAAACCTCCTATAACTTGAACAAATGGCTTCTTGTACAAAAATGAAATCCAAAAATGGAAAATTTATCTTCTCTTGGTTCCAATGATATATAATATGCCTATATTTGCTTAACAAAAACTTTCTGAATGTCATTGTGAAAAATATATCCCTGCTAAAGGTCTCTAGTCTACACTTGGCCATTAATTTTTTATCCAAAAATTTAAAAGCTTTCCTAAGTCAAAACTTTATGTTATACCCAATTTTGAATTTAAAAAAATGTATGCATTCTTCTTTAAAATCATTTTTTGACATTTTCAAATTTTTACCCTACCAAGCATTTTGAGTCAGACTTGGTTTGACCAGGCTACCACATGGTAGCACCTGATATGCTTGCCTATCAGTCTAGTCAACTGCAACCTCATCTCCATCCTAGGACCACTACCACATAGTTCCTAGGTGCATTCCCACATTGCTTAGCCTCCTTGCAACTTCTTGAAGTGGGGAAGCATGAACTGTCAGATGCACCATGTGGCATAATCTAGTGCATCTGGTTGTTCACTGCCATGTCAACTAGGATTGAGCCCACTGACACATGTTAGCTAGGTTCTTTCCTGCATTATAGTTAGTAGGGTGCTAACTATGGATGCAAGGAAGTGCTTTCGCAAGATGTGTCCCTCGTGCCATGTCAACATCCCATATATCATGCTAGGCTGGAAGGTCATTTCCATGTGTCAACCACTAGTACATCTATAGGTTGCCACATACAACAATTTGATTGGTTAGAGTTACACATCAGCGATGACATTAGTGTCCTTGGGATTCAAAATTTTCTTTCTTTTGGCTAACCATGGGCCCCACACCATGCAACTCTTCCTTTCCAAATGGTTTTTGTCTTGAAGACAACTTAGTGTGTGAGTGCTTTTCTATTTAACCATCTAAGGAAAGCACTACCCACTCAAAGTGGGACTAAATTTTTTTTCATAGTTTTCTTTAGTTTCCTACACTAAACCACGTGAATTGAAAATAATAATGCCTATCCACGATGAAAAAAGGTCCATTAAAAAATGCTTCTAACATCTGGAGTCTTCAACTAGTCTGCACTTCTCATATTCCTTGTAGTGTGAGGTCCAGATAAAGGAATAGCTACAGCAATTCAATCTTTATTTCCTTTGGCTATTGAATGAACATATGTTATGTTTCCCATCTATAGAAGACATTCCTCCTCTATTTGTGCTTTCACATCGTCATACACTTCAAACCCATTCAGGCTCAGATTTGGAATTACCTCTTTCTTTGCTATGTTATTTTCTATAGAATTAAGAAGCATAGATATGTCATAAACTCACACAAAACAATAATGGAAAAGGTTTTGTAAGAGAGATACTACAAGGGTTTGATCTCTATTCATGTATTTCTTCACAATCTCTTGAACTATTTCTTCTGTTTAATGGACAAAATTATCCTCCAAGAAGCCCTACAAGCTCCAATAACAAATTTGTAAGCCATTGGAAGAAGAGTTCTCTCCTCAATAGTATAAAATTAGTACCTTTGGAATAGGGAATTGTGATTCATGAAGAGGTAATTAAAAGTTGACTTGAATCTGACTTATTTGTGGGAAAGGCCCTTGTTGACATGTACGCAAAATGTGGTAGTATTTTTCAAGATCACAAGTTTGACCTCCTCTCACATGGAATCATCCCCTTCAACATGGGGCCTTCCCTATTCTCCTATAGTTATCTTCTCTCCTTATTCTTACCCTACTCTCCTGGCCACCCTCCATTTCTTCCTTCAACAACCTTTCCACCTTTTTGTCATGCCTTTCCACTCTCCTCAATGTTGTGAGGCTCTACCTTTTCCATTTCATTCAAGAGGTGGCTCCTCCTTTTTTAATGCCTTGGCCCTCTTCTACATACTTCCCCTACTGATTTTCCCTTACATGCATCCTTTCTCCTATTGACTATAGCTCCTTCTTTGCATGGTCTACCCTATAGCTTCAAATTGCTAAAACTTTCATACTTCCTTATGTTATTTTCCTTTTCCTTCTAGATATGTAGGTGGAGACAATGCCAAAAAGGAAGACAATGGTACAGTCCTCTTGTGACATTAGTGATTAGATTTTAAACACTTCTTTATGAAATCCTGGCTTGCAATTTTGGCTTTTGGAAAATGATCTATTCTTCTCACAATTTTGTCTTTACTTGTGTACCAAATCCATACACTTAAGGTTAAGCACAATTAGAGTGAACATTGCAAAATAATGACTATTACAATTGTATTTCTAAACCCATGTTATACACCTAGCAATGGCCTGAAGTAATAACAATGGTCTTCTCCTTTTCCATCACTTTCATCTTCCACTATATTTTTACTGGATTGGTGCATATAGTATAAAGGGTGGATATTGAGTATGAGGGCATTCCCCTTTTTCCTTTAAGGTCATGACACGTTCCAATAGCTGCATATTTTGAAGAACAAGACACCTAGTAATAGTTTGAATCAACTCAAATGCTCAAACACATTTATCATGCTTTATACTTGCTAATCAATACCATTTTATTCATTACATGCAAAGCCTTATGTAAATCCAATTGATCTCATGTACGAGTAAGCACAACATGAAATTATAATGATTAAAGTCATTCTAACATTGATTTTAAAACCAACACCTTATCAATCTAGTGATACCAGTCAAGCTCCAAAGTGGGTCCAGCTAAAATAAAAAAAAAATTTCAAACAACTGACATATCAAATTGATCCATTGATTGCCTAATACTGATTCAAAACAAATTGAACTACTAAAAAATCTTTGTCCTGATGATGGATCACAGAGTTTGATCTAAAATGTTGATGCAAAAAATTGCAACACAATCTCTTCTAGAAACTATTTACTACTATACATGATGGATTGTGGAAAATTGATGTCTTTACTTTCATTTAGAATCTATTTCATCATTAATCTACACACTCTCAATTTGATGCTAGAAGGTCCTTTGCTTGTCCTTGAAAACTAATCCAAACACCTAACCATGCTCTAAAAATGGACACACTAATTCTTTGTTCAAAATATTATTATTCTATCAAATCTCATGTCATGATTAATTCTTATTCAAAAGATATTGACTACCAAAGTTTCCCTCTCAGAACTACTTGCATGAAAAGATGTTAGAAAACCATAAAACACATTAAAAATTGGCTTTGAAAACTAGGCAAACTGACACTTGGGGACATAGAAATAGGTGCATTCTTTTGTTACCATCAAGACAATATAAATCTATAGTTAGGGTTCATGACAAAAAAAATAGGACACATTTTCCGAATGGTCAAAGTGAGCTACTCAAAATTTGTATCATGGAGATAATGGCAGAAAAGCAATTTTTGCAAATGGAATGGACTTGGGAAAGTGTATAGATAGATTCATCAAGATTTTAAAATTGGCACACTTAAAGTACTTTTAGAGGAAAATGTAATGGTACAATCCATTTGATCTCACCTATGATGGATTCATAGTTATGACATCCTGAACAGAGGTATCGATTAATGTACACTTTATGACAGTAGTACAAAGCTACAAATTGCATTTGGAATCGTGTTTAGAAACTGATCAAATAGATTTTTCATAAGCTCAATATTCAAACATAGCAAGTCTATGACCCCTAAAATGCAGTGCAAAAGAAATTTTCTCATTTTGGTCAACTAGATCAAAGTTATAAGAAGCCAAATAGGGCTTCCTAGAATTCTAAATATTTTTCTTTAGCATGACAACAATAAATGATCAGGATGACAAGAAAAAATGCAAATTTGGACATTGCTCAAAATGAGACTTCATAGAATGGCTCAAAATGGAAATTTATCATCATGGAACATGTAGACACACTGAATGCAAGGAGTTAGAAACATTAAACACCTCTTAGGTCCCAAATGAATGGTCAAGTACATGTGCATCAAAAAGTTCTCAAGGGGCTTGATTTTTCAATGGTACTCAAAATCAGGGCTTCAATTTTGAGTCCCAACAACACCTTTGTAGGTTTATCCTCTCATCATCACACTAACTCCTATGCTTAATGGAGAATAATCCATTCTTGGTGGACATGTGCTTAGTTGTGTGGCTTATCATATTGCTAACTCCTAGTCATTCTAGATGAATCATAGAGACCTTTATATAAATGCACCTCTAGTGTACATATCATATCAATTACAATGAATTGAATATCATATTGTTATTCTAATCATACTCTGTTGGTCTATTTGTGCTAGATATTGTGCTTCTTGATCTTGGGTGAATTTTTCCCTAAGGAAATTTTTTATATGGTATCAGAGCTATACCAAATTCTTACATGGTATCAGAGCCATAGAAATTTCATTTCATAGCCATTGGAGACTAATCTTTCTTCACCTCTCTAAGGACACCTAAACTCAGATCTAGAGAATCTATAGCTATTGGAAGCATCTGGAGCCAAAGCAGATCTCACTATTACATTTGGAGCATTAATTTGGTAAATTTTGACTATAAATTTTCCTACTCTAGGCCATAGTTAAATTTGAGGAAATTTTTTTTGCAAACTAGAACCTGAAGGCTCAATTTTCAAAATTGCTATGATCATTTCAGATCTCTGAATTTAATTTTCAAATCTGCATATTTTATTCTTTCAGTCTCTACAATTTCTTTACATTATTTTTTAGATCTGCATATTTTGTCCAAAAAAATTTTGGCCATCAGGGCAATAGGATATTTTTTTGTAGGATAAGATTAGAGCTTGTTGGTTCTAATCAGATATTAGCATCACATTTAGAAGGTCAAAACCCCCCATATCAACTTTTGTTTCACCAAAATTTGACATCTGAGGTGAAATCTAGAGTCAATTAATTTTTGGAGGCATGACGATAGTGATTTAGGAAAAGTAATTATAGAGGTGATTTTCAAACGGTGATATCTTCCTCATATGGAATCCTTTTTTCAAGAATTTTTTTTTTTGGGGTAGAATTTCTTGTTCATCACATTGGTGTAGGATGTTTGAGATTTCTATTCCTGAATTTTTCTACAAGTTGAAACTTCAAATGCTTAGTAAAGGCTCATCTAGACACATAAACAAGTTTCATTTTTTTAAAAGTGAATAATTTTTCATCTATTTTCTAGATCTACAATAAGATTATAGGCTTGTGTAGATAGAAATGTCACTTTTAGAAATAGGTCCTTTCTTTGCACTGTATTACTTAAAAATTATTATATTTCTTAGGTACATTGTAAAGTTCCAGATTTGAACTCTCAAAGGAGATTGTAAACTAAAAATTAGAAGTCCACAAAGTGGCTTATTTCAATTGCACTACCTATAAAGTGCCAAATCATACATTAGGGGGGTTGATTGATTATTTTTTCATTTTGTGGGGTTCACTGATTGATCTCATGGAGTCTTATCACATATGCCAATCTGGTATAAGACAAAAGCTAACACCAAGGAACTATTAGAAATGGAGTTCCTTAATCATTGATCATCTAAGAAGAGAACATATGGAAGTGTTTCCTTATCTATCTTTGAAGATATTGCCACCTAATCCTACTTTCAAATATCTTTCTCATCTTCTTTGCTTTATGAATAAAATTATGATTGAGGAATCTTTTTCTCCTCTTAGTATGGCAAGTTTTCCTCATGACATTTGGATGGATCTTTGGGAAGCATATGGAGATCCACGAGTCCCTCCATTTCTAGAAGATATTCTATCTTTAGTCATTCTAGTTATAGTACCTCCAACTCTAGATGAGATCCCACCTCCTGATACTCATGTTGATTTTATTGATCTAGTTCTAGCCTCAGATGTTCCTGATTCAATGCAGTAGGAAATTCCATGTCTTCCTACATTAGCTTCATGGGATGACTTCCTTCTAGACATTGTAGGGTTGTTTGTGAAGTCTGACATTGAAGATGTGGGAGACATCATTGATGACATTAATCTTCTCTTTGTTAAGGAGACTTCTTCACTCATTGCGAGGGAACACTCTAACCCTCAACCACTTGATCATTTTGACATGTGTTGGTTTGATTTTTCACAAATGCAAAAATTATGGAAAAATTTATTGAAAAATCATTTGAATCTTAAGATCTTGCAAAATAGGGTTTTGTTCCTTATATTTTGAAAATTTTAGGTTTCCCTAGGAAATGTCTTGGTCTCTATGTTATTTGAATTCTATCATTCTCTCAAGGTGTGTCATTGCAATTTTTCCAAAAAATCCCAAGTGTGTAAGAAACCTTAATGCCTTATCTTATTTTACCCTAGTTTTGAAAACCTTTGAATATGTTTTTTCAGAAAAAATAATTTTAAGGCATATCACCCTATCCTAAGGTTAGGCTTACATGAGCATGTTTTTATTTAAAGCCTTTTTTTTAGTCTTGTTGACCATGCTCTATTCATGTTTGGCTCTATATTTTATTGAGGAATATCCTATTTTCACATGACCATTGATCTTATTTAGATCAACAAGAACCGCATTCCTGCAATGTTAAGATACAAGGTTTTTAAACAATGCGAGCATGCACTTTGGTGACACATAGCAAGGTGGGGCCGAGAATTGTCAGTGTGTGCTATGGTATGCCAAGCTCTAAAATATGTACTTCTAGTTATGCAAATAAAGTGTTTCATTTGCCAGACCAACTGAAGTTTTGTTAGATCGTAGAGCCTTTTGAGATCAAGGTTTGAGGCTTGCTCGCAATATGGAGCAGCAAGGTCTTTAAATAATGTAGGCATGTGCCCTTTCGACATGTAACCCCTACTGACATTCAAACCTCAATGCATTGCAAAAGTTCTTAAGTTGTCAAAAGCAATCAGACCTTTTGCAGAGTTGTCAATATTCCCAATGCAGGTTTTGAATTTCCTATGATGTCATTAGTTGGCCCTTTTATGATATTAATATTTTTTAGTTTAGATTTTGTGATCATTGATTTAGCAAGCATCAAGGACTGGCGCTTGCCTGCAATATTGAAATGCACGAATTTTAAATAATATGCGCAAGCCCCTCTATGATGCATGGTAGAGTGGGACCAAGCCTTAAAAGGAATGTTGAGTCATGCCATGTTGGAAAGGTCAGATGAAGTAAAGTGCACTCATTGGTGGAATATGATAGGTATGCCGAGTTGAAACTAGTGATGTCATGGGCGCTGAAATTTTAAATGCCGCAATCAAATCTGTCAGAGCACATTGATAAAAGGATGATATTTTATTGGTTAAGCTAGCTAAGTGGGTAGTCAAAGAAAAGGAATTTGGCCCATCGTCAATTTGGGAAAGATGGATGGAGAGTGCATGCCCGCAATAAGAAGTTGCAAGAATTTTAATTAATGCGGGCATGTACCCTTTTTACACATGGCTGGTGCTCTAAATTTTTTAAAGCATTTTATGTTTTCAAATAAAACCATTTGATCATCATAGGATCAACAAGTGAAATTCAAGTTGAAGTACAAGGATGAAAATAATGGCTACAGGAGTTAATATGATTCAGAGTTCCTTCATGCAATCTTAATGTATAGGTATAACATGAGAGTTCAAAATTATTGAGTCACAAAATTGCAGATTCTCTCAGTGCAAAAGGATTTCCAGAGCTAGGGCATGAAATTTCATAGCGGTTTCAACAAATTTAAAGAAAAATTTTGGCAAGTAAGTAATCTATAGCCTATAAAATCAAGAACTTGGTGTTTGGAAGGTTTTAAAATTTTAAAAGATGCCTCCACAGAAGTAATTTTCTGGGCAAACTGATTATTTGAAGAGGGTTGTGCATGATGATTTCCTGGAACAATTTCCCTTATTAGTAAATGAAATAACTAAAGGAATGGAACTCATTCCTAAGAACCCTAGAGTAGTTGTCACTGAGGAGTTTCTATGATAGGGAAAATTGGGTAAGAGACACCCAAGTATCTATGGAAGGTTTGCAATTGTTCAAAAAATGGGTTGCAGAAAGGAATTTAGATACCCCCATCAAAAATGTCTGGGAATTTGACATTGGAAGATTAATAGTCCCTATAGTTTTCTTTGATAGTGATCTATTGACTGACCTAGCTAGGAAATATGATCCTATTACGGGGTGGGTGAAGAAACATTCTGGAGTGAATCTTTTTAGGGTTTTCCCTGAGCTACTCAGTGAAGTTTTTAATCTCAACCCTAACCATGTTGTGTATGAGATCATTGATATGGATGATTTGCAAGCAAGATATGATGCACAAAGAATATATCTTAGGACAGGACCTTTGCAGAAGCATACTGCTAAATGTGGAACCTTGTCTGTGATTACTGCTAGCACACTTGAGCCATTAATAAAAAGACATTTTAACCCTAGGGCTCAGGCATTATATATTTCTCTTTGTAAATTTTTGGAATGGATGAAGCCAAGAATATCTTAGGCTCAATTGTCCTCATAATGGCTCAAACTCTTCAATTTTGGGATGAGCACTATTCTAGATTTTGCTATCTTTTTCTCAAAGCAGATTCACAACAGTTTGGTGGGCATAGCAAGGGGCAAAGTGGATAAACCTTTCTGTTGGTATTCATTGCTTATGTATGTATGTTTGTATAAGGAATTTACCATTTTCTCTAAGGGTATGGAGCTAGAAACAACTAGGAATGGAGAGAGGAATCTAGTATAGTTGTGGACCATGGATATGACCTCAGAAGCTATAGATGCTAGTTATGTGAGGTTTGATAGATATTTTGCATCAAAGCTTAGATTGATTTTGAGAGGAGATAGCCCTAGAATTCCACAAGTACTATTAGAATTGGTTAGACCCAAAGACCATGCAAAAGGGCTACTGGTTAGTCATAATTAGGGGGATATAATTCCCTATAATGTTTCAAAAGTAATAAGGGTATATGGCTTTTTGGGAAAGCCTCATGTGTTGCCATTTCATGTGCCCTTGAAGATAGGGATAGCTAAGCTCCTATGGTAGGTAAGCACTATAGATGAGAGGGAATTGTCTAAGAAGGGTACCTTTTTTCCAATTTTTACTATGGTAGATGATTTTGTCTTTGTTAAGAAAGGGTGGAAGCACCTGAATTTGTTTCTAGATAGATATAATATGACAAAATCTCATGCTATATTTATTGATCCTGAAGGATTCTATAACCCCTTAAGAGAGAAGGTGATCATTATCTGAAGGATATAATTAGAAATATTTTCACTTTGCAAGAACAAGAATTGAGAAAGGAGAAATGGATAGTATTTAGCAAATCCCTAGAATTCATTAATGCTTTTGACCTCCATTATGATCCATTGAAAGAAAAGAAATACAGGGGAGCCAAGATGCAGGCATTGATGAATAATTTTGTTGTGATAATACAAGCCATGAATGAGAAGAATGATGCATATGCCAAGGCTTATCCAAACAAGGCTACAGAGGTGCAGAGGAGAATAAATAGTAGAAATATGGTGTCTCCAAGTCAGTACACTTTGCAAAAAATGGCAGGATCTGTAATGATCTAGAATGTGCATTAGGTTCCTCCTAAATAGAGACCAAGGCCAAAAAGCCCACCTCTAGCCAGTGATCCAGAAAGACAAAAGTTACAGCAAGGGTCTTCTTCTCAAATGGAGCAATATTCCCCAAGCCAGTCTCTAATCAAAATTGATGATGAAACATCTCTAAGAGAACAACTTAGAAAAATTGTTGAAGAGGGAGATGTAATTGTTACATCCATAGATTTGGGGATTGGTGAGCGACAAGAACCACCTACACCTTCCTTGGATTTAACTGTTGCTAATTACCAAGGTAAGGAAATTGATCCAATAGTTTACCAAGCCTCTAAGAGGCTAAATATAGGAAATTTTGAGAAGACTTGTGAAAAGATAAAGGTAGAGCAACATGATAAATCATACTCTGTTAGTAAAGAGGAGGTAAAATCTAAGTTTCTAAATGATTTCTCTCAATTTACACCTGAGGCAAGAAGGCAAGTAGTTAGACAGTTAGGAATCCTTATTTTACCTAAATGGGATATAGTGAATGCCATAGTTTTTGATTCAGTAAGGAAACAAAAGGATGTCTAGCTTAAGACTAAGGAAGAGATATTATAGGCTCATAGGGGAGTCAAGTTTACTCATGACAACCAAGCCCTTTTTATTTGGTCAATTGAAAGAAGAGACAAGACTAGAATGTAGGAAATCTCTATTGTACAACATACTGGTGCATTGATAGTTTTCAAGGCTAGTGAGCTAGGCAGTAAATAGATAATAGGAATGGCCTCAAAAATGTTAAAATTTGGTAGTGTTGTATCTGACCAGGAAGAAGATAGATTTTCCCAACTCAATGCTAGGTTTGAAGAAGTTTTGAAAGCATATGAGGGGAGGCATATGCAAATACAATTATTAGAAAATAAAGTAACTCAAATGGAGAAGATTCTTGGGAAAACAAAATTAGGAGAGAGCAGTAAACCTAGGATTGCATACCCCCCATGGCCACCTATTGAGCCTTTTAAATCAACACCAATTATTGAGATACCTGATACCCCAGAAAGGCCTTAGTTCTATACTGCAGAGGATTTTGAAGAAGAAAATAATAAGTTGTATGCATTGCATGTAGAACTAAATAATCAATTAGAGGAGAAAATAAGGCAGGGTATAATGTATTTAGTAGATAAGATTGAGTGGCCATAATTTTTTTACTTATTAACAAAGATTGAAGCTATTAGGGATGAATTAAAGAGAAAGGAGGGAAGTTTCAAACCCCTTATGGAGAAATGGACAGAAAGGAATAAAGATATCACTACTATGTGTATATCTGTCATTCAACTACCATGTCATCAAATAGAATATATCTTTGATTTGTTAAATGAATTGCAAGGTTTTGATGACAAACAAGATTCTTTTCAAAAAAGATTAATTATTTTTTTTTCCAAGTATATTGCAGATAAGTTTGATTTATTTCCTTGTGCTTTAAAGACCATTCATAAAGTGAAGGAAAAGGAAGAATGGAAGAAAGAGTTGGATGAGATCTTTTGTGAAAGGATGAATAATGTCATTAATGAGACTGGTCACTTGTTATGGGCTATGACAAATGAGGAGTTGGTTAAAGTGAAAATATTCTATAACTCCATAAAAGAATTGGTTGATATAAAAGTATTTGGAGATTCTATGATAACAGTACAAAGAGATGTCCTCAATTTTGATTGGCCTGATGATACTGCCTATAATGAGTGGAAAGATAAATTTATTTAGAAGAGTAGATGCTACAGGATGATGAAATAGAAGATGAGGAGGAGGAAGAAGGTGCCAAAGTAAAAGTTACCCTTACAATACATGATGGAGACAAGGAAAATCCTTGGATTAAAGTAAGTATGCAGGTAACCAGAGATGACTCATTGCTTTAAAAATTAATGGCCACTTATTCTGAGGAATCAGAATAATCAAAGGTTTAGATGGTAACACTTTTATCTATTTAGGTAGAATAATAGAAAAGGGGACTCACAAAGGAATGTTCAATCTATTAGCCTTTCTATTATTTGCATTTTTTCTTTTTATTACAGGTGTATGTAAATATCTTTTTAAGGGACAATTTTTTATCACATTTTTCATTTGCTTCTTGCAACTCATGTCTATATAAATGAGTTTTCAAGGCAATGTGATGGTTCAAAACTTGTAGAAATTTTGTTTTCTTTCAAGAAAAGTACAGATAGTCGATCCAATAGTATGTAGTTGTTTTGAGTTTGCTTCCAATTGTACTCTCTAATGACACATTGGAATGATAGAAATAGCAATCTGTTCTGGGCTTTTAGTTGATTTCTATTGGTCATTGTATTAGTCATCTGAAAGGATAATACAAAGGGGTATTTACACTATATTTGTGTCATCAATTTCTATCTCCTTTTGATGGTTTTTTCTACTTTGAAGTCATTTTAAATAAGGTTTAACATGGTTGAATGCAATCTGGATGGGTTGTATGCTGATATCACCATTTCTTTTAATTCAAGGAATTATAGAAATACTTCAATGAATCAATAGGGTTTATGAGTTTATAGAAAGGATACTTCATCTTAATGGAAATGGATGATTACAATTGATTAATTCATTTACAAGTTATTTGAATTAGATCTCCCACCAATAGTTAATTTTCTACCCAACGGATAAGGCAATAGTCACATAAGTCAAAAGTGAGAAAGGGTGAATTCTTCTGCTACATATCAAATCATTTTTTTAAAAATATCAAAACCATTTCATTCCATTTTGTTCAAAGTTAAAAATTCTAGTTACCACTTGGTTGCATATATCTTTTTGAGTCTTAGATAGCCACTAATTCTAGGAATACTTGTAAACTATAGGAGATTTATAACCAGATCTACTTATAGGGGATGTGTATAGATTTGAGAAGCTTTTAGAGAAAATTGATAAATTGTGTATGTGCCTAAGGGTAAAAGATGAGAATCAAAATGAAACTAAGATAATATCATACCACAGTTTGAATTAGCATCATCCCTAGGTATACTTGCCTTGGTTTAGCAGAGCCTAAAGAGTAGAAAACCATTTTTGGTTTTGTTGAAGTTGGGTCAAAGTGGTTTATTCATGTAATTTCTACTAGGAATTGGCTAATACTTAGATTGTGTGAATAATTTCACTGTCATATTGAGCACCTTGTTTCTGATTAGTTTCAAACACCAACAAAATGGTGACTCTACTAGGGATACACTCTATGTTGTCATAAACTAGTATATCATTTAAGATCTGTGTTTACCTTTTGTAGAGTTTGAAGTAAGCCTTTCATGCTAAAGTTTCTCGTGGATTTGGAATTTGTATACATTTTTCCGGAGACTATCACTAAAGGATTTATCATTTGTTCAATTTTTTTCCCATTCTGATAGAGTGGGTGGCAACTCAAAAGGTTTTAACCAGTGTCAAGATTAAGAAATTTGTTGTCTCAAAAAAATGGAAAATAAGAAAAATACATGGGCAAATGTGAGGAAAAACTTGAGAATCAAATTAAAAATTGTATCTCCCTCCTAGAGGAAGACAAAATTGGGCTATAAAGGGAAACCAGATGCAGAAAGAAAGCTATTCATAGTAGCAAATAGTAGGGAAAGATAATGCTCACCATTCTGCTGTTGAAAAAGTACCTTTCTCCAAAGGTCCAAAATCTCATCTAGTTTTGTCTGATGATGATTTCTATAATACCCCTGAAATAATATGCCAAGAGAAGATTGTGCAACCAAATGTATTTAGTCTTGAGGATAGGACTAATAACAAACCCTTTCATGTCAGATTATTCCCCTAAAAAGCTCAGACCTAGACACTTAGAACTTGAAAGTTTTAATGATGAGAAAACATTTGGGTCTAAGTTCACTATCCCTGATCCTAATGAGAATGAAAATTTGAAAGCACAACTTGCTCAGAAAGAAGCTATTAATAGGAGATTTCCAAAGGAAAGGGAAGAAGTGATTACGAAGAACTATGAAGAAAAACAAGAATTACTAAGGTGAATTATTGCTCTAAAGAAGAAAAATGAGATACCAGCTAATGCATGGCAGCCTGAGATTGTGGGACAAGTTGAACAACTTAAGAGGCAAGAGAAAAAATTGCTAGAAACTCAAAAAATGAATCTAGAGGGACCTATAATATAGCAGATTAAGAACTATACTACTCTAGAAGTTGATAACAATAGAGTAAAAAATGTGGAACCTATTGTAGGGGATAAGGACAAAGGAAAAAAAATGGAGATTGGTATTAAGATCAATGAGCCAATGAAGATATTTCAGATCCATGATTCTATGTCACTCTCTAATATTGAATTGGAAAAGAGACGGAAAGAAAGAGATGCTTTAGCTAAGAGATTGGAGATTGCAAAAAGTGAGGCTGCTATAGTTGATATGAACAATAAGATCAAATTCTTAGAAATTACCAAGAAGCAGTCTGTAGCTATGTCTAAAGATGATGATGGATCTAATGATGCAAATAAGAATACTACTAAGGTACCTGTTTCTTTCTTATCTTCATCTTCACTAAAAGTAGATCTTAAAAAATCTTTTGGTGATGCTAGCACTAGTAATACTATGAATAATACTAAGAAAGATAGTGCTAATCACCCCAAGATTGATTTACAAAGAAGACCTATTCAATTAGAAGGCTATAGGAAAATATGTTTTGATGGAATCCCTGGTTTTCCAAATCCTATCCCACAAGAAATGAGGAAAAGATCACCTAGATTTGATGGAGATAAGGCTATTTCTTGTGAGGACCATTTGAGAAGTTTTCTTGATATGATGATTGATTATGAGCTTGAAGCTAAAGATTTCATTATGAAGTTGTTTGTTCAGTCTTTAAGTGAAGATGCTAGAGAATGGTTCAAGAGACTTCCTAGATTGTCTATTGTTGATTGGAAAGATATTGAGTATTGTTTCAAAGAGAAATATGGTGACAAGAAAAATCATAGCTATATCTTGAGTGAATTCAATAATATTAAGAGGTTGCCTAATTAATCTATTACTAAATTTAACACTAGATTTTAGAAAAGGATGTACAAGCTAATGCAAGCCATGCAAATTGATGACAAGGTATGTCTGATCACTTATTTGAATGCTTTTGATCATAAAATGGCATACCAACTTAGGGATAAAGAGCCTAGGACCTTAAGAGATGCTTTCAAGATTGCCATTAATATAGAAAATAATTTGAGGATTTTAGGGAGATTAGAAAGCAAAAGAGATGATCCTAGTTTATTAGGAATAAGGGAAATAGAAAGGAAGAAAATAAAGCCATAGGAGGAAAAAAGAAAGAGCCGAGTGAAATGAGTCAGATTCTAAATGTTATAAAAGGTCTGAACCTTCCTCAAATGAAGAATTATAGGAACCCTACTAATAATAAGGCCCCCTATCAATCAAATTTCAATAGAAAAAATAGGCTGCAAAATTTCCCTTATAACACTACTTGGAAAGATGGTCAGCCTAGTATCCCTCCTCCCAAGAACAACAACAACAAGGTGACCCCTAATCCTTTGTCAAAGAGTTGTATAAATTTGGTAGATGATCCTAAGTTTGTTGCTGAACCTACTTGGTGTTTTGCATGTCAATTACCCTATTCCCCTAAATCTTGTGCACTAGCATTGTCATTCCCAGGAAATCAAACTACAGTAGAAAAGTGTCATGAGCAAGAAGAAAATAATAATGATGTAGGATGCAATATTTTTGAATCACATTATTCTGACTATGAAAATTATGACAGAGATGTGTATGACCAAAGATAATTTCAGAATTTCATACAACAACAAGTATTTTCTTATGAGAGTGATGTGGAGGACAATGTGTATAACATGGTAAATGCAAAGGAAGAAGTAACACTGAGAAAAATTTCTAGGGAAGAGATTGATCAAATTACTACTAATATGATAGCTCAGGTTTAGACTAGAAACATGACTTAGAGAGATGAAAGTAATAAGATAGCTAGTATCTTCATAAAAGGGTTGATCCTAAGAAGGGGGAAATTGTGAAACCTAAAGAAGCTCCTGCTGTGAAGGTTAAAATTACTAATAGAAGGTGGGAACAAAAGAAAGGAGTAAATCCTAAAGATATAAAGTTTTCAAATAATGTCCCCAGAAAAATAGATGAGAAGGTATCAAAGATCATCACAAAACATGATAAGAATCATCAAAATGCTTTGAACATTTTGGATAAACAAGATGAGAAAAGGAATGTGACTAATGATGATCCACTTGGTTCTTCCATAGATATGCTTGTTGTTTTGTCTCAAATTACTATTAAGGTTCCATTTTCTAAATTGTTAAGAATCCTTGAACACTGAAATAAAGCTATAACATGGTTGGGAAATACTGATGTAAGGGTAAGTCAGGATTGTAATGAAAATCATAGTCCCAAAGAAAGCACTAAAGAAGAAGTAAAGGACAATGAAGTTGAAGGAGTTCTCTCTCGAATTCCTCAAATGTTTTTGGATAATTTTGTAAATCAGTGTTTGGGAAACGTTGAACAATTTTTCTTGAGCATTTTAGTAAATGGTAAAATATTAAAAAATTGCATGATTGATTTTGGTGCTCCCAACATTGTGATGCCTTTTGAAATAATGAAGGAATTAGGCTTAAAAGTGGATACAACTCGAGGAAGATGTTGTGCTATGGATAAAAGATATATACATTAGGGGTTTGTGAGCTAGTTTGACTAGTTTGGGATGGTCTTGTAGATTTTAGGAGGAATCCTTTTTTTTGAGATGGAATAGGAGACCTTCAAAATCAACATAGATATTTTTTGTTAGCTTGTAGTGGTCTGAGAATGTTAGTGGACATGTATCACAAGAGAAACCTCATATTAGAGTCAAGTTGAGTGAGCTATGAATAAGTTGGGAAATAATTAAAATTATTTCCTAATATATTCTCAATAAAATAATAATAAAAGTGGTTATTATAATCACTTTATAATATAACAATAAATTTAAAATTATAATAATATGTTCTCATGATTTCATGTTATAACTTGAAGGGGGGGAATTTTGGGAAATGATAAGTAACCACTTATGAGGTTCAATTTACCTAGGAGGAATAAATTTATTAAACTTAATCAAATTTACAAAAGTTAAAATTGAGGAAAACCTTGAAATAAGTTCAATTGGAGGTTGATAATTCATTCATGCCAGGTATTTTCTAGTTATGAATTTTGGTGATGGAGCTCTAGCTATATCTTTAGCAATCTACTCTCCAAGAATTTAGCCTCTTGGAGAAATTAGGTGGTGAACAAAACATGCTCCTTGTGGATTGAATTACAGCACATACTATTTTGAGGAAAGAGAAGGCATCAATTTCAGTCGAGAAATCATCATATTGGACTTGTGGGGGTAGAATCCATATATAGTATAGAAGATCTAGTCTTGAAAGTGCAGTTCTCGTTTATTTACACACCATAGTTCGGTTGTATAGCACTAAATTTACTCTTCCAGCATATAATTTGGATGTAAGTAGAAGTATTAGACTTATTGATTGAAATAATTAGATCAAAGATGAAGTCAATGATATCATTACATTCAGAAGCAGAGCTAAACCTTTGGTGAAGAAAACTACACAACCCTAGCTGTGCAACTGGTAGTTGCTTTAGAATATTCTATAGGTTTGGGATGACAATTTATAGTAGGATTTTTCAGCATAATAATTGAAGTTTGATCAATACCAATAGCTAATTTCTAGAGAGGGGATCAATTGGGGTTTTCAAGGCATGATTGCATCTAGTTATTGTTGTACAATAGGCCCAAAATTGTGCAAGATCTGGTACACCAATATTCTTTATTATTTTCAAGTAAATAAAGTTTGAAAATTCCTATGTATTGGGGTTAATTTCTTTAGTTAAAATTCTAGAATGTATTCTTTCTATTTGCATTGCAAAAAACATAGAAACACAAAAAATTAGAAAAAATAATCAAAACACAAGAATTAGAATCTCTACAAAAATTAGATTTAACAAATGCCATATCTAGGGGTGTGCATTACATATTTGCAACAAATGAGAAGATTAGTATGACAAGAATAAACTCTATTTCTATCAAAAATGCAATGATATGGAATTACAATGAGATTATTAAGAAGATCCCTTGGTTATGTAGGCCAAGGTGAGGCATAGGGTAGCATTAGATTATGACAAGTGTCTTGATCTTATGGTATGGGACATAAATTATAACTTATCAAAAACTTAAGGTGGAAAAAAGATAAGCATCTACTAAAGGTTAAAAATTGAAATTCCACTTAAAATTAGAATGTTCCTATGTGGTCCATAAGTAAGCTTAAGTAACATGTACATATAGGACCTTTGTGAAGAACTTAATAGGTACAACACCTTAATCACACCTACACAAGGATTTACATTTTACAGTCGAAGAATTGTTTAACTTATTATTTCTTCCTCTTTATAGATTATCAACTTAATCACTAACATTTGTTCTATAATGTAACTAACAAAATAATTAGGAAACTTTGTATGGGGATAGAAGTGGGACTTTTTGTAGAAGGAAAAGGTGGTGCTTGTAGCAAAACCTTTTGATAAAATTTTAATGTACAAGTTTGATTTTAATTTGACTTATGAATTGGGGTAGTTCCAACTTATTGCACAAAAGTTGGATTTGGTTTTTTTGAGGATGGTAGAATGATCTACATAGACCTACTATTGAGATCTTTTAACTTGCATCAACATGTATGAAAGATTATCTAATTGTTAACCATTAATTCTGTTCATCTAATGTATACAAACAAATAACAAAAATAGAAAGAGCAAGACACATAACATCAGTATTTCATGTGGAAAATGCAATGTGGGAAAAATAATAGTGAGAATCACTATCACTATATGAAGAATATACTACAATGGTTTTGGCCAAAGGCCAAGGAGCTTGTTTCTCTTGATTATGATTTATAGAATAAGGCTTACAAATTTAGGTCAAGATCAAAGGACTTAAAAATCATTCAAGGTCAATTTATTTAGGGCAAGGTACAATACAATTGATTTCAAGATATTATGTTGATTGAATTGAAATAGATGTGCATTCTTAAAAGCATAGATTACAGTTTGACATCCATTTTTCTATGTATACATCAGTAATAGATTTCATACCTATTTTTCTACCCATTCACACCTTTAGAAAGTCTCATACACAATCATATATCACTCTTTAGTTCATCTCTAAAGTATATCCACCACAACACAATGATAAATGTTAGGTCATCCTAATAAGATGTGTTTTCTATAAATATGTACAACATAATTCCTCATATGGAATGTTTAGATGCATTAAGAAATGTAATTTATTTTCTTGAAATTTATATTAAAAATACAAGTATTCAATATAAAGCTTTTAATTTGGAAGGTTTGGTCAGTCATGAATATTTTCATTATCTGGGAGGTGGTGTGCAATGAGATGTTTTCTATAAATAGGACTTTGAGAAATCTTTGCAATTTATGTTTTTCCATTTTTCATGTGGGACAATTCTCAATCAATTTCTCAAAATTTTACTGGGCAAGTTTAATTTAATTTCTCTCCACATGAATACACTTGGAAGGTGGTTCCATATCATTTAAAAAGTGAACAAGTATAATGAATTCAATAACTTTGAGCTATCCAGAAGAGGAATGGCAGGACTCACCATGGTTTACTCTCTACATAATTTCCAATAAACAAGAAATTTTAGGTTTCACAATGAAGGAGTTCTCCTAGATTGTGCTTCAGCTGGCAAGCTGCATGGTGATAAAAGTACTTTAAATGCCCAGGAGATTAAGTGTTTCTCAAAATTCATATTCAATGCTTCCCAATTGGAGAAGTCTCTTGTAATGTCCAAATCCATCACATCATGTCATGGATAAAAAAAGCATCCATTCAAATAGACTTTAAAGAAAAGCCATAATTTAAGTAGAGAGTGGTTCGGAAATTTATGTCTTGAGGAGAAGGAAAGGAAAAAATTGAAACACAAAAGAAATAATAAACTTTGTGAAAGTGCAAGTTCAGTTGATTCACCAAATTATACTTTATTCAATTATTTTGGGATTTAGTCTAATGTGCCTCTAGCTTCAATTCATCCAGGGGGTTTAATGGGTCCACCTATTCAACAACCATCTCCAACATAGTTTCTTGTAGGAATTCTAAAGCCAACTTGCGCAGAAGAAGTAAGATATTTTGAACATGTGATGCATTTTTTTAAAACAATATTCATCCTAGAAATTGTACATATAAGTATGTTTGTTCTTTTCACCCTACTTAAATTTTTAAGGGGAATACCTTCTTTTTGTTCTAGAATCTAATGTATTTAACTATAAATATTAATCTCTAAAATAGGAAGCAACTTGGGTCAAACAAAATAAAGCAGTTATCTAATTGACATGTTTGGATGACTAGAATTTGAATAATCTAAAGTTCTAGTCTCACTAATAGATTACATGTATTAACATCTAGTTTCAACTCATCTCAATCCAAACTTTAGTATCAATTTCACAATATACCCCAACTAATTCTTCTCCAGATCTAGTGAAAGAGCATCTTTTACTTTTTAAAGGTTTAATACAGATTGCCTCTGCTAGTATCATGCATAGCCCTAATTGGATATCCTTTGAAAAAATCATATAGCCACCCTAATCTTGTCTCTAACATGATGGAATTGATTGCATTCAAATGAACTAGACTTTGACTACTTATTAAAGTTGGATCACTCATTTCTCATGTAGAATTTGGTCAAAAACATTTGATATAAAGAATCTACACAACAAAATTAAACTGCTATAAAGTAAAAATTTTACAATAGCATCCAAGAAAATAACATAGGAAGAGAAGTTGAAGAACTTAAAACAATAGAATTTTGGCTTACCTCCATGCCCAGGACTCAGCGTATGCTAACTGATCTACGTAAAGCCACAATAAGAAAAGCCAAGTGAATTTGTCCTCATGGGAATGAAGTCCCAATTTTTCTCCCACCCGTGCTTAGGCAAATTTTTCCTCACGGGAATGAAGTCCCAATTTTTCTCCTACCCATACTCATACCTTTAGGATTTCTCGTGAATTAATGAAATTTTTTCTTTTTGACCCATGCATGAATGATTAAAACTTTCTTTTTTTTTTTACATGTAAGCCCGATGTTGGTAAAAATTTAAACCAACACCCCTGTGATGGTCAAAATTTTGACCAACATGGGGCTTACATGTAAAAAAAGAAAAATTTTCCTACGTTCCAACCAACCTAAACTTATTTAGTTGATGACTAAAAATTTTGGTAGAAAAATGAGGTTAAAAGTAGTAGTGACCATCTCTATAGTGATCCTCTCAATCTCTTCTTTGGGTGGTTATCTCAAATTTATGTGATCTACACCTAACAATGTAGTACAAACCTTGTTTTCATCATAATCTTCATCATCTAAAAATGCTTGTTGATGATGCAATTGATACATATTTCTCTAATCTACTACATCCTTGGGACCCTTCTCCTCATCTCCTTCACTTTTTTCATGTTGATTTACAAAAAATGATTGAGCCAATACAAAATAGTAAGGGGAATGAGGAGACTGGCATTTAATACATGAAGGTACATCATCTATCATATCCACATAATTTCTTTGTAGAGGATCTAGCATATCTTTTTCCATAGTGCCTTGACCTAGATCAGGGATATGCATTCCATCCTTCCACTAAGTAGTATACATATAGTTTTACATTCTAGGCTTCCTATTGTACTAGTTGTTAAAATTAGGTTTATCACCATTATGTGAGGCCTCACCCCAACCCATCATAGCATAGATATTTTACTTGAATTTTGATATTTGAGACTTTGATATTTTGATAGTTATTCAGGACATAGATGGATAGTGGCTTGTTTTATCTATTGATTTTGATATTACAATAGTATTTTGCATCTATGATATGCATTAAGAACTTGATATTGTGTATGGAATGATTGAACACATATGGATGCAACTTTATGATATGATGGAATTAGATTATAATGTGATGCAAAATGTTAGTTTGATTATGATGATTTATGATATGCAAATTTTGATAGTTTAACTTTTCAAATGAATTATTTGAAATGACTATGAAAGGAAATTTAATTTGGATTATGATGGATTTCATAAAATTTGAAACTATAGGCATATATTTTATATGACCTTCTTGGACTACTAATGATTGAGTTTAATGTGTAGGAAGTGAAACCATGAAAATTCTTTTGGGGACAAATTCCAAACCTATGTGAACATAGTTTAACCAATGGAAATATTTGAAATATTAAAAAGTTTTGTTGTGACATATTTTATTTCATAAATGTAAATTTTCTTGTATGTGGGAATTTTAATCATAAAGATGCATTAGGGACATGTCATGGTGATGTGGAATGTGCTTTGATGTGTCACTTGACATTTGTGGATTTTGTGTGCAATGAAATGTCATCTATGGTTTTGATTATGGTGGCATTTTACCCTAAAACCAATTACCTTTCTAATAAGTAAGTAAACCCACTTGATAAGGTGTAGGATGGGTCACAATCAAAGGAAATTCGAAATTGGACTTGGCTAGGGTTTTGAGGGATCATTAAGTGGTCCCAAGGTGTCTTTTATGTGAAAATGATTTGCCCAAATGATTGTAAAACATGTTAGGGACCTAATATTAACCATGTTAGTGCCTAGGTATCCTAAGGGCTCTCTTTACCCATGCATTCTTCCATCAATAAGAAATTGGAGTTGTCACATGTGTTTTCTCTGATGTTTCCACTAAGTCAAATATAGAAAATTTACAGAGAGACAAGTTTATAAGAGGAAGTGGCTTGGTGCCTTTGCTAAAATAGTTAGGTGGAAGGCCTTATTAGAGAGTTTTAGACAAATTAGTGGGCTGTTCACCCACTATATAATTTTAGAGATAGTTAAGGTTTGGAGAGAGATTAAGGGAGCTTTAAAACTATCATTTCATTTAGCTTGGACCAAGGTTGTTGTTTCAAACCATGTTCATTTTCTTTCTTTTAGTATTGCATAATTAATTTGCAACCATGAAGTATTTTTCATGGCATCATGCATTGTATTGTAGATTTTTGTATTGTGTTGGAATGTTGTGAATGCGTATTGTGTTAATGTAACTTTTTTGGCTTTTCTTTTTGGTCTTCTTGTTTTATTTTTCATATTTGAATGTCAAGTGTTAATAGGTGTAAAGGCTTCACTGTTGAGATAATGGATGTTGCACACATTGCATAAATATTGTTATATTTTATTATTTTATTTTATTATGTAATGTTGTTCCTAGATGGATGTGCAACATGTAAAGATTCTCATAGAATATTCTTGATGAGTTGTTTTCTAACATTGTGAAAATATTTCATTTAGTTATTTAATATTGGGGAAAATAATTAAATGCCCAATATTAAATGTGGGGTCAATGGGTTAGGTAGCACATGGTTTTAGGGCATGGTTTATGTAATACCACTTAGTGGTTTTGTGAGACTTTCTACTATATAAGCAACCATAAGGGTAGTTGTTGTAGTGTGAGAAGGGCAAAAGGAAAGAGTCAAGCAGGACAAGGCTTGAAAGGTTAGCCAAGGGAGCATTTGTGAAGGTTGGAAGCATGGCATGGGATGTGCGGATTCATGTTTGTTCACATAGTTTTCTCGGTTGTGGCTATGGTCATGAAGGCTTCCATGGTTGTATCGCAATGGTACTTTTTGCTGAATAATACATGGTGATGGATGCTTTTGGAGGCTAGGTTTTTTTCCCTCAATGAGGGTTTCCCAGGTATATCTTGTGTCACAATTTTTTGGGTATGTTGTCTATTCTCTAGCATGTGGATTTTAATTCTCAATTCATATTTTAGATCTATTATGAGTTATGTGGAAATAGTTATATTCTTTATTGTCAAGTTTCCTTATAAGTGGTATCAGAGCTATGGTTTTATTATTGTAACCCTAGATTGAATCCATGGGAATGCATGAGAGGATAAAAGAAAGAGCAAGATATATGAGTTTTTATTGCAGATCTGAGGGTTTTGGGTTTGCTATTATGATGGAATGTTAAAATATTTGGGCATGTGAAAATTTTTTGACAAAAGGAATTTTTGGATGTTTCATTTAAAATGAGGGTTATGGGGGGAGCTTGCAGAAATGACCTCCTACGTAAAAAAATCCTCGCCATTGGATCCAAGTTGACATTTCCATAAATTTTGATATATAATATGCCCTAGTTTGACCATGTTTAGAGGAAATGAAAGAGTTTTTAGGTTTTAGCCCATGATGGCCATCAAATTTAATCCCGTCGAAATTTTCGTCACATAAAAAATAAAAATAAAAAGTCACAGTGAAAATGGTAAAAAGACTATCTTAGTAAAATGACCATATCTTTCTCTCAGAATATCAGATTTTAGAGTTCTTATAGGCATTGGAAAGATAATTCAAAGCACTACAACATGGTGTAGGTTTGGTTCTATGATTTTGATATTTTATTAAGTTTTAAGAGCCCTAATTGAGCACAGATTAGGGCATATCTTGAGCATATGGAGTCAGATTTTGGACTTCAAGTAGTCAACAAAAAGCTCTTGGAGAGCTCTACACATTGGTTTAGATTTGGTGCAAGTTTGGCATGATTTATTTGTTGATATATTTATTTGAACAGTTTATGGTATATTTTGACTATGGTAACATTGTGAGTTTTCGGCATTAGAGATTTAAGATTTGATGTCATTGTATACTGAAGTTTGGTCTCATGATGATAAGGTTATCAGCATTTGGTTTGGATATGTATGATGACTTGTTGGATCTATAAGTTGTGCACTGTTGTAAGAAGTCTATACTTATAGGTTGCATTTATAGCTTGGTTATGGGTTGTCTTTGCCCATTGGTCTTTCATTATTGATGCATATTCAGATTGCTGGCTTGGATTTGGGTTGTCTATGCCCTATGTCACATGATTTGCTGATTTTTTCTTCATGTAGAAGGGATGAATTTTTGTTACCAGGTACAGTCATCATGGAGGATTGTGGTTGACTATTTTATGCTAACAGGTTAGGTAGATTGAGAGCCAGATGCTCAGTTCATGAATGTGATCATGGTGCCATGGATTTTGGCATGACATGATTGGTTATACAAGTACATTCTTGATGTTCATTAGCTTAGATTTCTGATTTGGTTATGGTGGTATATCTTCTTGGTTTGAGGATCATCGTTATTTGGTTTCTTTTGGGGAGCTCATGATGTGCACTTTGAGTTCTTTGATGGTTTGATGTCTTGGTTGATTCTCATGGTTAGAGGATAGATTTTTCATCATGATGTCATAGATAGCTTGGATACACAGTTTAGTGGGAGCTTGTGACAGTGCAGGATTAGTTCTTGGTTTGGTTAGGATCTTCATGTAGGAGATGGATTTTATGATTCCATAGGTGACTTGGTACCACAGTTGAGTGGGAGTTGTTGGCATTGATATATTTATTGAGTGTTTGCAGATGTTGGAGGTTTATCTTAGATCTTATTATTGTATAATCATCTTTGACATTTGCATGGTGCACTTTTTATCTTCATGGTGTATGGAGATGGTTCTTCATGGTGTGTGGAGATAGTTTTCTTCATGGTGTATGGAGATGGTTGCATCTTGAGGACTTATGGGGTTCTTGGTAAAGGTATGGTTTATGCTTTTCTTTGGCATGTTATCCTTGGTGTGAGGATGGTTTCTTTATTATGTCATGATATACTCTTGATACACATTTAGAGTTGTGACATGTTATAGTATGTTCATGTGGAGCATGTTATCTCTTTGGTTGAGATGGTTAGATCATGTTGTCATGTTTATGTTCTTGAGGCCATGGTTGGAACTTTGACATTGATCTTGGTTTAGTTTCTTGGTATTGAGTACACTGATCATAAGTAGGATACTTCATGATATTGCTATGTTACATTTGGAATTGGCATGGATTGATTGGTTACAGGTGCTCATGGATACTTTGAGATGGTGGTGATGCTGATTTCTCTTAGATTAGAGAATTATTTGTTGGGACAGTTGATGGTTTTAGTAAGAAGTCCAAGGGGCAGTCACCTGATATGGACTTGAGAGGAGATTTTTCTTAGATGAGTCTTGGTTGGAGACTTGGGTATCTTGATGAGCATTCTCATTCCCCACTCTTGATCTCCTCGGTGATTTGCTACTTGAGAGGTATATCCCATTATTTTTTCTTAGGTGCATTATATTTATGCTTGTCTTTCATAGATATGGATCTTGAGCTATGGTACATGAGTTATTTCTGGAGGGTTCATTTGAGAGATGGTTTAGCATTGTTTATCTCCACGTGCATATGTTGTTATGTTGGTTGAGTTTGGGGGATGGTTTTATATTGGGCAGATTCCTTGGATTAGGAATGATTTATTGAGTTTGATCTTCTTGTGAGAGGCTTACATCCATGATTAATTATATGGTATGGTTTGGGTGTTGTTGAGGCTTCTTGTTGGATTTTAATGGAAGAGATCATACTTGTACAGTTTACATCTAGAGGTGTGTGTAGAAGGACATGATACAGGTTATGATTTCTATGGTTTCTCTGGTCTTGGTTATCTTCCTAGATGTTCAGTTTTTTGTTACATTGGATTTGAGATTGGTTAGAGATTGTGATCACTAGTTTGTGTTCATGTATGTCATGTGAGAGATGACATGATTATTACTTTATCTCTTTCCTCTGTTGGTTGTGGAGAACTTGGGAGAGCATTGGAGACTTGTTAGGAGAGTTGTTCTTACAGGATATTAGTTTATGTTTTGTGGATGTCCTTGATGCTACATGGATTCACTTCTTTGAGATGTTGTGAGTGGATTTGTTATAGATTTGACATTATCTTTTGTAGTGGGAGCTTCTTGGTATATATGTGGTAGGTATTGCTCTTGAGGCTTGTGATTGCAAGTTATAAATTGGATATGTTGATGATATGAGATTCACTTGTTATACCTTTGAGGTATGGATAGTTGGACAAGTTTGACACTTTTCTGTGGGTGCTATTTCAGCTATGGATACTTTGACAACTATGGATACATGTGATTACCTTTAGATTAGGTTATTTTTGCTTGGAATTCATTTGGTACAGGATTTTATGATCTTCTAATGTGACAGGTTGGGTGGATTTCTCTTTGGATGGCTTCTATGTATGTCCAGTGGTAGTGGCATAATAGGAGGTGAGATCATTCATGTTTGAGATACTAAATACTTTGATTTTGTTCCGGGTACCAGGATGGAGCACTTGGTGTATTTTGATCAATGATGGTGGATGTGCTGGGAGGGATTGTTCCCTTGTTCATTAATGTGGCTACGAATTGACCCTATGCAATGTATACAACAAGTGGGAGATTGTTGAGATAATGGGTGTTGCACACATTGCATAAATATTGTTATATTTTATTATTTTATTTTATTATGTAATGTTGTGCCTAGATGGATGTGCAACATGTAAAGATTCCCATGGAATATTCTTGATGAGTTGTATTGTACCATTGTGAAAATATTTCATGTAATTATTTAATATTGGGAAAAATAATTAAATGTCTAATATTAAATGTGGGGTCAGTGGGTTAGGCAGCACATGGTTTATGTAATACCACTTAGTGATTTTGTGAGACTTGCTACTATATAAGCAACCACAAGGGTAGTTGTTGTAGTGTGAGAAGGGAAAAAGGCAAGAGTCAAGCGGGACAAGGCTTGACAGGTTAGCCAAGGGAGCATTTGTGAAGGTTGGAAGCATGGCATGGGATGTGTGGATTCATGCTTGTTCACATAGTTTTCTCAGTTGTGGCTATGGTCACGAAGGCTTCCATGGTTGTATGGCAATGGTATTTTTTGCTGAATAATACATGGTGATGGATGCTTTTGGAGGCTGGGGTTTTTTCCCTCAATGAGGGTTTCCCTGTGTCACAATTTTGTGGGTATGTTTTCTATTCTCTTGCATGTGGATTTTAATTCTCAATTCATATTTTAGATCTATTATGAGTTGTGTGGAAATGGTTATATTATTTATTTTCAAGTTTCCTTACATTCATGCACCCTTGGAAGGGAAGAGAATTCTTTGATGAAGGGGTTAGTTGGGCTCAACAATGTAGTAAAGAGCCACTTCTCTTGGAGAGAAGTGGGGGAATTTCATTGAGTATGGGTTCCGTTGAAGCCATTGCCTTGATATTACTATTTCGGGGTGCTAAGTGGAAGTATGAGTTTGGGGGTGATAAGTGGAAATTGTGAAGAGAAGCATATATGATGCAAGCCTTGTAAAGGCATGGTGAAATCCAATGTGTGTGAGTTGTATTGGAATGGAAAACCTCCTCTTTGAAGATCCCACCTTCACCCAATGTGAAATGATTGCAATGATAAATCAATGTGCACACCATGGGAGGGATTTGTATTGTGTTATGTGGTGTGCTTCATGCATTGTCAAGTGATGTGTGTGCCTATCATATTTGGACCTTATTTCCCTTGCTTGGTGGGTGGCTTCATAGAAGCCTTGGATGGGAAGTGAGCCTCCATGGTTCCTCATTTTTTTGTGGTTGCAAGTTTTGTAAAGATAGATTCCTTGGAGATGTTAAGGTTTCACCCTTGACAATGTTGAAAAATCAAGTGTGTAGAGAGAAATCTTCCCATGTTATCACAAAATTTGTTGTTATATTTAGTCTCCATTGTCATTTCATTGTGATGTAGAAAGGGAATTGTTTATCATTGTATATTGTTGAAATTGTGTAAGGAAAGATTGAGAAATTGTATATAGTTTTCTTGTAATGAAATATTCATTGTAAGTTTCCACATTATATGATTTGATGTAATAGGGAGAAATTATGAAATGAGACCCTCATTCTGATGATCTATAAATGATTTGTTAGGAACATTTCATATTGGTTGTGTGAAATATTTTTTTGATATAGTTGATGAAATATTGATGATTGCATTGTAAAATTATATGTTATTCATTCAATATAATGGAAGAAAGTTATCATGTTTTGATAGTTTATTTTATGTGTATGCAAATTAGTTTATTTGGAATTAAAGATATAAAAACTCCCTAGCTTAGATGACATCATCACATCATCAAACATGTTCACTAAAATTCCATGTTGGTATTAAAGAAATTTTAGTTTGAGGAAAATACATAATCTAAATCTAAGAGGAAACTTGTTGTAGGAGCATATTATGCTCTCTAGAAAATGTATGGGGAAAGAAAAATAATCCTTCCCAAAAATAAAAAGCAATATAATATTTTAAAAATATATACTTTGGGAATCTAATATATAAAATAATAAGAACTAGGACACTAGAATAGAGATTCAACAAATAATAATCTTTAAGGTTATAAAAATTTGAAAATTAAAGACACATATGAGTCACGTGACCCTTTTCACATTATCTCAAAAATATATATGTTTAACACTATGTCAAGTCAAGGACCTATATACCTAACTCTTAAAACTAGGAAGTACTGAAATAAAAGTTACTACTAAATAATAATAAAGTTCAACAAATAAAAAAAGAAAATACTAAAAGAAAGACTTCAGTGTGGACAGCCATTTGTCATGATCTTGCTATGATTGGCAAAAGCCAAACTCAATCTTGGGGTGCCCACCCATCCCTAGTGTATAATCACCTTTGCAAGGGATTTGGCACCTTTAAAAAAATCCCCTCTTGTCCCATGTCAGGACCACATCCCTAGGCATACCTATCATCTTACAAACCTAGGAACATGGGTAGTGGAAAAGACCTCTTAACACATTGCAAAATTATTTCTTTTGTCTTGGATTAAGTGCCATTATGGGCCTTCATTAGGAAATTGGTCTCCTCCTCATGCATCATGTGAGCCAAGGTGGGGGCCACATTTTGGGAAGGGATAATGACTTAAAGTAAGTTAAAGGCATATTTGGAAAGTTAGATAAGAAAAATGGATTAGGTGCTAGGATATATTGGGGTGTAAGATAGGTATTCATTTGTAGAAATTTTATTTGGCACCTAATTTGAAGGAGGAATAGGTAAGTTATTTAGTGAGCTATTTAATTTATGTTTTATGGTGCAAGGGTAGAGTTAGTAACTAGGGGATAGGTAATTAAATAATGATAGAAACCATATGTACACTAAGTATGGGTGGTTAGTTGAGTTGATTAAACTAATGTATTTAAATATACTTAAACATGGGTTAAGGAGCTAGGAGTGGTAAAGCATTTAAATTATTATGATGGTTCTCTATTCATCTGTAACGCCCTGCCAAGGGATCCAAAGAATTAACCTAAAATTTTCACTAAGTTTGGTAACATTTTTTTGATATTTTTTTTAAATCATGAAAGTTAAACCATCTACATCATACACATGATAACGAAAGTAGTAGCAACAATTCAAGTGAAAGTAACATAAACATACATAACATGTTACATTATTTTAAGGACCCCTTAACATTGAATCACATTTAAATTGACTATTATTAATGAATCCATCTAATCCACATAAAATAATAATGAAAAGTCCAATGTTGATTAATTACATTTCAAAATGCTCAATCATCCACTATACATGTCACAAGGTATGGAAGGCTTAAAATAATATACATATGTGTAAATAAAGTACAAAATCATCCTAATTCTAATCCATGATGCAATAACATAAATGAAACCATATATCATACATGATACATCCTCACAAGAGATAACCATAAATCACCACATAATTAACTAAGTGCACGGTTCCTTCCAATCGTAAATAGCATCATTAGACCATTGTGGGTCCTAGCTATCCCTCTGTGCATAACATTCCAAATCACTGAAGAGATCATCGGTATTATCAAATGGGAATGTTACTCCTAAAAAAATACTACATCATATGCAAAAAGTAATCTAACATGAAAAATAAAGCATAGAATAACATCATCTAACATATGCTAATCATCAATATAAGGATACATGTCCACCTTCATAAAGAATGCATCAGCCACAATGTCTCAAACGGATCTCAAATGATAAGAGTGATAAAGCACTACCACCCAACTACATGGAACCTAAATGGTCCACTCCCACTGTGCTGAGGAGATAATCTCAAGTCCCAAATAGGCTATCAATCACATAGCACAAATACTCTCTAAGTCTAGGAATCCTAAAAGTATACTAACTAAAAGATTCCAACACAAAACTGACATCTAATCCCAGAGGCACAACAAAGACATGTAGGAAACCTACTATGCAAGTGGGAAAGTGTCATTGCATGGATTGCGCTAGAGTTACCCTGGTAGTCTCTTAATAGACCTCGGCCCCCTAATGATCCCTATGCGGCCACTAGTATCCTCTCATACTAACGAAGCATACTACGAAATGCAAGGTCACAACCAAGTGTTCTCTCTACTCCCATCCTAGTCTATACTAGCACTCAAGGCATGGGCGAGAACAAACAATTATCTTATTAGGTTCATTTAATCCCCATTTAGTGTAAATGTTTTCACTTATTAAATAACTTACAATGAGTTACCTTGGTAGCCATTCAGGGCCTCGGCCCCCATTTTAAGCCACTTCTCGACACTACAAGTAGATAACCTACCCTAAGCTCACAAAATCACCTCAGTCCTATACAAGTGATTGGAAAAATACCAAAAGATAATCCACAATAACAACATCAAATATCTGTGTATGTGAAAATGTGGCCTATGCTAACACACACACTTCAACATGGTCCTTATTTGTGGATTCATCCCAGAATGAACATTGGATTGTTCATTTGAAAATCAGCCAGCAAGATGACCTATTTCCTTCTATCTAAAGAGATTTTGCTTGTTAGATATCCTCATATTTGAGGTGTTAAGCAACCAAACCCTCTAAGAATGAAGGATTTAAGAAATGAAACTAATCTATATGATTGTGTAGATTAATCTAGAATACCTTTAAGGATCCAGATATAACACCTAGATACCTGAGTTGATAAGCATTTAGAAGATTATCTCTAGAATAGAGCTTAACCTTCAAGGATCTAGATAGAACACCTAGATACCTGAGATTGAAAGCATTTAGAAGATCATCTCCAGAATGGAGCTTAACCTTCAAGGATCCAGATAGAACACCTAGATACCTGATATTGATAGCATTTAGAAGATTATTTCTAGAATGGAGCTTAACCTTCAAGGATCCAGATAGAACACCTAGATACCTACGATTAATAACATTTAAAATATTATCTTCAGAATGGAGCTTAACCATTAAGGATCCAGATAGAACACCTAAATACCTGAGATTGAAAGCATTTAAAAGATTATCTCTAGAATGGAGCTTAACCTTCAAGGATCCAGATAGAACACCTAGATACTTGAGATTGAAAGCATTTAGAAGATCATCTCCAAAATGGAGCTTAACCTTCAAGGATCCAGATAGAACACCTAGATACCTAAAATTGATAGCATTTAGAAGATCATCTCCAGAATAGAGCCTAACCTTCAAGGATCTAGATAGAACACCTAGATACCTGAAATTGATAAAAGATAACAAGGTCCAATAATGAGTCATAGAATCATCCCCAAAACAAGGTTTGATCCTTAGGAGTTGGGGTTTAGACTATCCCAATACCTATCCATCAAACTCTGAGAAGAGTTGTTATAAGGTTGATCAATTTGATGAAAAGATAAGATAGATGGAAAAGATGCTAGATAAGAGGCAGCAAGATGCCTCGAGTGATAAGATGCCCCAAGTGATAAGGATATAAGATGGGAACCAGATGCCCCAAGCAATGCGATTGAGATTGAGTTACATTTAGTTTCAAAGATGTAATCATCCTACCCCCTCAGGAGTGAAATTGAAAGATGATACACCAGAAATATGATGTAGGTAGCATAAAGAGATATTGGAGAAATCCAAGATTCAGTAGAATATGGAAGAGATCAGAATGATCAGAAGATGATTTAGAGTTAGTTTAGCATGCTTCTGAGGTCTAGAAGACCAAATTTGACCATTAGTTGACTAGAATTAAGCAAAGTTGACTTGAGTTGAAGATTTTCAAAATGAATTTTTGCAAATATGAAGAATGTAGATTTGAAGAATTCCAAAAATTACAAAATATCAGAAAGATTTCAGCTACACAAGCATTTGATCGCGTCAGTCTCCAAAATTTTAAAATGAATTTTTGAGGCATTTAGGTGTGTCAAATTTTGAATTCAATCCCAAAAATGGATTCAGAATGGTCCAATTAGCCAAGGGGGTGATTTTTGTGCAAATTGGAGCACTTTGAAAAATTTGGTCAATAGTTATATAAGGGTCCAAGGTGTCATTTTCAAAATTATTTGTGCTTTTTTCTTCTAGTGATTTTGAGCTCTGAGAAAGATATGGCAATCAATGTGAGATACCATCATTTTGAGTGCTCCAGACAACATAGTTGGCTAGCAGACTACGGACCACTGATGAGTCGTCGATTTCCCCTCTTCATACTTTCACTTTCACACTTTACGAGGTCATTTATTGTATATTTTAGCATATTTTAAGGGGTCCAATCTTTCTTTGCGTGAGACCTATCAGCTTTCAAGTTAAGATCTTCTTTCTTCATGCGAAGAAATAGGGTGCGCTATTTCTTCACTACGGTGGGAGGATCTTCACGTCAGAGGCATTTATCTCTCGTGCAAAGAACGAGATTCTTCGCATGAAGGGGATTTGTTATTCATGTGCGAAGATCTTTTCTTGGATGATGACATGATTTTTTGTGTGAGACTTGGAGAACTTCACACAAAATTTCATGGTTTCACGCGAGATTTCACAAACTTTGCACAAAATCTCGTGACAGTCATGCTTAAGAGTTTCAATTTCATGCTAAAAAATTGCATGTTAGTTTTTTTTTATGTATCATTTTGACTTGATACCGATCGTTTGTTTGTCATTTTCTGTTGTGTTTGTAGGAGGTCTTCGGTGATGTTGCATTCAGATGACACTTCCCACCCTATGGGGAGTTATTGTGGAGTCTTGATGATACTGATCAAGCACACATTGCTCAATTGGGTTTGTCCTCACTATGCCAGATTTTAGCTGTGATGGTGAATCACGGCTTACTGACAGCTTTGGTTGAGTGTTTCCATTCGAAGACAAACACTTTTCATTTATCGATGGGTGAGATGATGATCACCCTAAAGGATATGTGGAGGATACTGAGGATCCCCTTTCATGATGCCCAAGTCATTTATGATACAGTGCCCAAAGCAGGTACAAAGGCACTGTCCATTGTATTTGGGAGAGAGCTACCGAGAGGTAGAGCTATTAGCTGGGATGAGCTTATGCACACCTATGGACCCATGCATAGACTAGCATCTATACTGGCTATATTTTTGAGTTGTTTCTTATGTCCTGATAGAGGATAGCATAGTTTGGAGTGCAAGTGGGGAGCCATGCTTTGTAGGATGTTGGAGGCACTCAAGATCTTTGGGTGGGGTCAGTGCATGTTGGCCCATCTTTTCCATGAGATGCACAAGGTCATCTTCCATAAGAAGAAGATGATGGTAGCTAGAGTGTACATCCTACAAGTATGGGCATGGGAGCACCTTCCTATATGTAGGTCCATTTTTTAGGATGCTAGAGATCCCATGAAGCCCTATATATGTAGATATCGAGGGCACATTACCTAGGTCCACTTGGGTAAGACTAAGCACTGGAGGATACGTCTTGATGACCTAGTGTCCATTGTATGGTGACCCTAGCGAGAGATAAAGGACTAGGATGATGCCCCCAGAGAGTTACCATGGATGTTTAGTTCTTGACCTCTAGCGGGTAGGACCACATCAGTCATAGAGAGATTTGTGATCTCTCGAGTGTGGCGGTAGTATGGCCAACCACATGACATTTCTTCCAAGTACTATGCCTATGCCAGGTTGCAGAAGGATGTTGAGTAGGGATGATAAGCATGAATGGATCCAGGGTGATCCATGATAGATATTCATAGCCTAGCTGTAGTTTAGTGGGACTACTTGCCAAAGGTAGTAGATGCAAGGATCACACCTGCATATTAGGCATTTTTGATCAGTCATCTATTCCCATGATTTATATATCTAGTAGGTATGGCAGGGCAAGCACAAAGGTAGCTGCCCCAGTAGTAGCAAGCATAGCCATAGTTGCCAGGTCAACCATAGCAGCAGTCATGGGTCTGGCACCGAGTACAATAGATGCACATTCCCCATGTTAGATGGGATCAAACCTAGGTGCCAGAGGTAGTAGGACAGGACACAGTCGATGGCAGAGATAGAGGATAGAGGAGTAGGCCCCTTAGTAGGAGGCTCCATAGTAGCAAGTGCCACCATAGTAGGAGGCACCACCACAGTGGTAGGAACTAGAGATGCTGGATGAGGATATGCTAGATTAGTCGGCAGGTGGGGTGTAGGAAATGGTACAATGGTACTAAGACTAGATTCATGTGGCCTCCTGATAGTTGGGAGAGTTACATATTTCAGTGGCAATCTAGGATGCGCACCTGGTGGAGAGACAACGAGAGATAGATCGATGGAGAGAGGGCACAAAGACTGCCAAGTAGAGATTGGAGTTGGCACAGGATGAGGTCCACTTTCAGTTAGCTCGAGCCACCTATTATTATGCTACATATACGAGTGTCATACCAGATGAGACACTATAGGTTCAGCAATTTTCTTAGTATGCACAAGAGTCTAGAGGTGTACGACCTCCTACTAGACTAGATATGCCATCGCCACCTCTGCCACCTGCTACTCCTACTCCTCCTAGAGGTGAGGGTATGGGATAGAGTTAGACACTCTGTGCTTGACTCTGATTTTGATCTGTAGTTATGTATAAACTGGTGTGCCAGCACCACATGTATCATTTTTGATCGATTACACTCAAGTAGCACCCATTTTTTGTACTAATCCATTCATTATATATATATATATATATATGAGATCTTGAGCCAAGTATTCCTATGTACATGTCATTGTCTGTTATCAATTACTTGGATGTACATGAGATGTCAATATGATGATGATGAGATGTATGTTTGAGTTTGATTATGATGCATATGTATTCTGATGTGATGTGATGTGATGTGATTATGAGCATGTAGAGTAGATGTTATGAGTATATGGATGCAATGCACATGGAAATGGACTAACATCTCATGTAGTGTTGCATGTTTCTTGCTTGACAGTGACAAGTATTCTATTGAGGAGTGCGAATCGATGAACCAAATGATTGTGCAACCATAAAGAAACCTAATACATGTGGAGATGCCCCCAATCCTTCATTAGAAATGGTAGGAACAGAATGACCATTGAATTGTGTTCTTATGCAAGTGAAGTATGTATTGCAAGACTATGTTAAATGAAACCCTAGGTCTGGTTACCAAGCCTCGATATTTAATCGTCACCAGATATTGAACAAAGCTCGTAGGTCATACAATTCTCACTAACATTGCAATCATGGAAATATGAATATAACATACGTTATTGGTTTGTCGGGATTAAATGTAAGCATTCAAGGCACAAGAAGCCAGAATGACCAGAACATTTATCCCTTTTAATGTAGCAAGTTAACATAAGCATCAAAGCATAAATACTAGGATGACCTGAATGTTGCTTGTATACAAACACGCCAGACATATGGGAGATCTATCTTATGTTAAGTATTCAATATTTATTCTATCTGCAATGACCCTTGCATTCATAACTTGAGACAGAAGTGTGCTAGATATACTCGTAGTGACTTGTACGTTTACTTAGCAAGATGAGTATTATTATTTACTGTAGCATGAAGAGTTCACTCCAACAAACAAGAAGAACCAACATTATTGACGTATTCATATAAAAGGAGTCAAGGTACACACAGTCATCCAATATGAGATGGAGGCTCTTATAGTGGACACCCCTCTTATAAGAATATGTTAATTATATTGGAACTAAACCACAAATAGAAAGCAAAGAAAAGATCATACCCCCAGTCATTAATTCTCTAGTCTAAGATGACATCATCAAGTTGCTTGAGGAGATATGATAAAGAAAAACAAAGAAAACAAGGCAAATGCTCAGCATATCCAAACAAGTATATCATTTTTGAGTTCAATTTTTTCGGGATTGATGTCAGGTGTCAGTGTCCAAAACATGTTTGAAAGAAATATCTTTAGTAGGGTGACAATGATAGACAGACATAGTTAGAACGATTGGTGACTAAGGTCAAAGAGGAAACTTCATGGTGAAGAACCTAAAGAGAACTAAGTGACAGTAGACAGACACAACTAGGATGACTGGTGACTGATCTAAGAGAGATCTTCCATAAGGGAATCTAGAGATGTGACCCAAGAAATAGTAGGTAGACACAGCTGAAACAATTGGTGACTGTTACGAAATAGATTCTATGAGGAGAATCTTTGAAAAGAGTGACACTTGCAACAGTAGGCAGATGCAGTAAGGACAACTAGTGACTATCGCAAACGAGATTCTATGAGGAGAATCTAAAAAAGAGTGACACTAAGGGGGAACACCCCTGAGCTAGTAGAAGACTCAATACATGGATACATGAGCAGAAAGTAGGAAAAGTAGGAAAGTGAAAGCATGAAAGCAACTATACAGAAAGCTAGAAGATGTGCTACAAGATGGAGCATTGGGAACAAGAGGCACATATTTACCATGTTTTCAACTTCTTGGCAAGATCTTCCTTTTTTTGCTACCATGGTGCCTGTTTCCAGGTTTTCACCAATGGCACTTTTCTTATTTTTCAATTTTTTTGTATTTTTGATTTTTCACTTCTTCTTTTTTTGGTGTTACCAAGGTGTCTATTGCTAGGTTTTCACCAAGGTAACAATTTTTTTTTCAAGACTTTTTCTGATTTTTAGATTTTTTTCAAGACATATAGATATGTACAAATGGCTTACTGATTTCAGATCAACTATAAAATTGCTTCAGGTGGAGAGTGTTGACAGGTTCTTTAAGCACTTCTCCTTTGGTTGTGGAAAACTGATAAGTGCCAGATCCATATACTACAGTTATGATGTATGGACCAAGCTAGTTTGGTTCAAATGTTCCCTTTTGTACTCATTGTTGTTGATTCTTGGGGTTCTCTCTCAAGACAAGATCACCCAACTAGAAGTCACGTGGCTTGACCTTTCGATTGTAGCTTCTAGCCATTCTTTGTTGATATGCTCACACATGATCACATGCCACTTGTCATCGTTCATCCAGTAACACAAGCTCTTGAAGCCGAGCTATCCTATAGTCATCATCAGTGATAAGGTCCTTCATAGAGATTCTCAAGGTAGGAATCTTGACCTCTATTGGAAGTACAACATCTACCCCATATAAAAAAGCAAATAGATTCATGCCCATTGGAGTCTTGATTCTTGTCCTATATGCCCATAGGGCTGGATTAATCTGGAGATGCTAGTCTCTCCCTAACTTGTTGACTGTGTGATGAAGAATTTTGAGGATCGCCTTATTGGATGCCTCAGCTTGGCCATTACTCTGGGGATAATAAATGGAAGACCAATGTTGTGTGATCTTGAATTTCTTGCACAGTTCCTTGAGGTCTTTATTCTTGAATTGTCCTCCATTTTCAGTAATGATTGAGGATGGTACACCATATCTACAGATGATGTAGTTTGTGATGAAAAGTGCTACAGTTTTGCCATCAGCAACTGTGAGAGGTACTACCTCTACCCACTTCATGAAATAATCTATAGCCATGATAATGAACTTATGTCTATTTGAGGAGGTTGGGTGGATTTGTCCCACTAAGTCGAAGGCCCATTGTTGAAATGGCCATATTGTAGTAGAGGGAATCAGCTCTCTGGCTAGAGCATGGATGAGATTCCTGTGTAACTAACACTGCTTGCAAGACCTAGCATACTTGATAGCTTCTTGCTCCATTTTGAGCCAGTAGTAACCAACACGAAGGAGTTTGCGAGCTAGCGTCAGGCCATTGGAATGAGATATGCAAATGCCTTCATGAACATCAATTATTGTGCATTTGGACTCTTCAAGTTCTAAACACCTAAGGAGTGTTTTGTCAAGACCTCTCCTATACAAATTGTTAGCAATAATGACATAATGTGAAGCATTATGGATTAGGTAATTTTTCTCATTCTAGGTTAGACCTTTCAGAATGGTTTGATTATGAAGGTAGGAATAAATCTGATGTTAACAAGATGATTCTTGTCCTATAATAGAATAGATCATCTTAGAATCAAGGATGTCATAGGCTGTGTAGTGTAATGCTTCCACCAAGAACTCATATTGTGACTCATTTTTAGATGAACTCTCAGGTGTTGGTATGAATTTATTTTGTCCCAAATGAAAGGGAACCTTCTTAAACCCTAGGCTAGTTGTATCATGGTTGCTTCAAGCTCTTGCTTTGATAGGATCAATCAAGCCATTGTTATTGCACCCAATAGGGCTAGTTCCCTTGTAACCAAATCACTTCATAATCCTAAGACCAGGTCCATATTTCTTAGGAGTGATTTCTCTAGTTTGTTCTATTAGGTCCACTGGAGCCTCCTCTTTGTAAAGCCATGCAACAATGGCTCTATTTTCACTTTCATCTTCTAAGGGAATTGTAGCCTTGACAAAAGCACCATTAAACTTGGTCTAAGGTGTCAGCACAAATGGTTTCTTTGCTTCTGAGGGTCTCCCATAATGTTGAGGAGACTCAGGGAGAGATGTTAATGATAGCACTGGTTTAATGTGATACTCTCCCATACCAATTTCTTTTAGTTTGAATGACTACTCAATTTGTTTCATCTTATTGTTGTGATAATTAGTAGACTCACGGTTAGCAAGGACAAAAGTCTCAGCTGCTTTGAGCATATTGTAGATGTAGCTAGTAGTGGCAAGAATAGTAACTTTAGAGCCATGAAATGAGAACTTGATGCATTGGTGGTATGTGGATGGCACAACGTGCATCTCATGTATCCATGGCCATCCTAACAAAATGTTGTAGGCCAAGGGAATGTCAAGCACCTAATAGGTGACATCCCTTTCGATAGGATTGACGCAAATTGGTAAAATCACCAAACCTAGAGACTTTTATTCCACTTCATCATATGCTTTGATAGTGATCTTTTGTCAAGGATCAATAGAGTCCTCAGAATAGTTCAACTGTCTAAGCAAAGTAGCAAAGATAATATTTAGGCCAGCACCATTATCAATGAGTACCCGACAAACACATGTCTGATGGATCATAACCTCGATGTGTAGAGGTTGATTGTATGGGTGAATCAGTGAGTTGTCATCTTCCTCAGAAAAATTCATAAGATATGGTGAGGTCAAGTGACCTACCATGGATTGCCATCGCTCAAGATCAAGATCTTGAGGAACATTTACCTCAACGAGGGCTTTATCCAAAATCTTCCTGTGAGAAGGCGAGATTTTAAGTAGCTCAAAGATGAAAATCTGAGCATTAGTTTGTTTCAGCTGATCAAGAACACTATAACTGGTTGTGGTCAAGTTCATTGTGGGTTTCACACCTTTTCCAGATGGACTAGCAAGGGCTTTGTCTTTGTGTTGTTTAGGATATGAAGTAGGAGGTGTAGGGCCTTTGACCACCAACTTGGCATGAGAGCACATAATAGTGTTAGCACAATGTTGTGAACATGTATTATCCATTTCATTGGAAGTAGGGCCCCTCAAGAGAAATGGTGTCTTGGGTTTGTCATTATCTTGCTTGCCCATAATGGTAATAATGTCACAATATTTAAAATCCACAGGTTCAACCATGTGAATGATATTGTCATCATTGGAATATGTATAGTTGACCTTATTGTAGAGTTGTGGTTTTGAAGTCTCTCCTTTTCATAAGCTAGGAAAGGTTCTTTGAACGCCTTGTGATCCAAGTTTTTGTTATGTCCATCTACCATAAGATCACCAACATCAATCATGTCCTAGACTTTATGGGGAAAGTTTATACAGTTGCTAGTTTTGTGTCCCTTGTTTTGGTGATACTCATAGAATGAGGTCTCATTCCACCATGGTGGACGTGGTTGTGGATCATAGGGATGAGGGTTATCCATCGGTGAAATAAGCTTATGTTGTAGCAATGTTTTGTAAACCACATCCAAAGTTTCTCCCAAAGGCGTATACTCTTTCTTAGGGCGTGTTGTCCAACAGTTTCTCAGTTTGTTCCTGGATGTCTTATTGTCAAGAGGAGGTTTCTCTACTTTTTTGGCCTCTTCGAGGCCATCTATGAGATTAAATGCAGCTTTTGCAAGTTTGGGTGTGACATTTTCAACAACTCCATCATGTACATTTTCTTGGTTCTTGTTGACATGTTTGGTTTTATCCCCATTGGAAGTGGAACCTTGTTTTATATCTCTCTAAAGAGTGAGTTCACCTTTCTTGACCATAAATTCTTTGATACAGATAGCCTATGTAATTATGTCTTCAAAGGTATGTGGACCTTTTAGTTGGACTCTATATCCGAAATCAGGTAAGAGGTTATCAGCGAAAATGTCAAGCTTCTCCATTTCTGGGATTTTATAGGAATACTTAGTGTATAGTTGTCTCCACCTTTGGAGGAAAGTGAGGAAAGGTTCACCAACCTTCTATTTAAGGTTGCATAGATCTCGAATATTAATAGGATGTTGAATATTATGAGAATATTGTTGAACAAAGAGATTGGCAATTTCATCAAACGTCTTGATACCAGGAGGTAAATGTGAGAACCACTTTGAAGCCTAACCACCTAGGCTTCTAAGGAATAAATGCATGAGGTAGGTTTGATCATGTATAAACTCCATAGAAAATGCACCAAATTCTCACAAGTGATCTTTGGGATTAGTAGTACCAAAGTACTTGTCATATTTGGGTAGTTCTATGCCTTGTGGGAAAGGTGGCATGTTTATGCTTTTGTCAAATGGAAATGGACAAAGAGCATCCAATGTGTATGTCTTTGTGGGTTTCTCTTTCTCATGCATCATTTGAGCCAGTTGGTCTTGCATAATTTTCAATATTTTTTGAAGTTTCGAGGTCTCAGTTTCTTCTTCAATTTTGACAATGGTTTCTACATTGAAATGAGAAGGTAACTTTGCTCCCTCTTTGGCAAGTTTGAGAAAGTATTTTTTTTTCTCTTCATTGAGTAGGATTCCCATGACCTTTTGGAAGTTTTTGTCTCTTCGACATTTTTCTATTTGTTCAAGGAGTATTTCCACCTCTTCCTATTCCTCATCAGTGTCATGGTCTTTCTCTTTCTCTTTATCATTCCTTGGTATTTCTTGATGTCGACTATAACTACCATGTTCAGGTTCACAATTAGTCATTATAGGAACGTGTTCAGTTTCAGTGTGTTGTGTTTCAAAAGATCCTTTGTAAAAGGGATCAAACATTGTGTTTGGTAATATAGGATCTATAATTGTCTCAGTATCCTCTTGGTACAAAGGATTCCTAATTTGTTGCAAATTTATGGAAAATGTTCGTTAAACTTGAGATGACCTGGCAGGTAAGGGGGATCGTGAAGATGCTTCACTAGCCAAAGTAGATACAGATTGTGTAATGAAAGGTAAGCAACCTTTGTCATGATTATGACCCCTAGCATGACCACATCTAAGGTTATAAGGATAAAACACATTGCCACTTCTGGTTGTGATAGTCATAGACAAAGACAAGAAGCTAGAACCTAGACAAGGACTACACTAAGACTGAGTCACAAAAAGGACAAGATAATAGTAAGAATGTTGTTCACCAAGGCACAAATGGTCTGATTTAAAGGCTAGAACACCTAGAGATTATGACCAATGCGACACAGACTATGACAAGCATTAAGACAAGGACAAAAAATAACTTATGAGATGAGACTAATCAAAGTGAAAGATACAAGCCCTTAGCAAAGAAAAGTGTCACTATTTCAGGACAGTTTGTAGATAGAGAGTGACAAATGGATGCAGAAAAAGGCCGCATGCAAGCCACAAATAGCTAAAGCAGACCCACAGTGGAAATGATGACATAAGATTTCACGCGAAAAACCTTTACAGGCCGCGCAAAGAAGTTCTCTAGATCGTGCAAAAGTTAGTGACAGTGGTTTAATTTTGCGTGAGGAAGTTCACAATGCCGCGCGAAGACTCATGACAATAGTTTAATTTCACACAAAAACAAAATAGTTTTGTGTGAGTACAAAATGATTTCGTGCAAGACTAAAAAAAATTTTGTGCGAGAAGGTAGACCAGTTTACAATAGTAGCTAAATTTGACAAGATTTTTAGACTTTTTGGATAGAATAGATAGATTTATCAGACAAATCTAATTAGAAAAATAGCAAGGTTGACTAAGTAAGACATTTGGGAAAAGTTTCAAGTTTTCAATCCAAGAAAAGTGTTTAAACAAGACAGTGGGAAGCAAGTAGTAGTTGAAAATAGTCTTGCCGAGGACAAAGCAACTCAACAAGATAGGGGAGTCTTGACTTTTGTTTGTTGTAACTAGTTTGGACTTTGTTGATGACTTGATAATAGATACACTTTATCCCTAGAAAGAAAAATTGGTACAAAAGGAAAAACCTTTGTCCCAAATGTTATGTGCATGTGTGTACCTCACACAACCATGTCACCCCTTAGAGGGCGCCTGTGCTTTTGGTATATTCAAAGGACTCAATAGTATATGCTGAACGAGTGCCCTTGTGGCAGGGGATGAGCACATATACCACCTTCAAATGTCTAGTAGCATGCCTATGGTGAGTTCTATAGGAGAGATTCTTCCCTGTCCTTGCACAAAGATTATGCCTCCTTTTGGAGGTGAACTGGGTGGCTTCTAACTAAGAGGTTTTTACTTGGCTTTCATTTTAATTAATCCTCGATGAATCCACAAGCGGAGTTGAGGCCAGTAGCCCACACCAGCATCTAAAAGTGAACACTACTTGCTTAGCAAGCCAGGGGCTGGAACTAACTAGTTCACAAATAGAGCTTCCCCTTGATATGCGATATCAAGAATTAAGGGGAAGAAATTAATCCAGCTTTGGAGTCTTTCGCTCTACAAAGCATCTTGATTATAGTGAGTTGGAATCTCTGGCAAAAGAGTGTGCTCACTTGGGTCATTCCCGAAGGTTGGATCACTCTGATAGTCCCTCTAAACGATTGACATGGACTGGTGGTTTAGATCTAAGGGTCTGAGTTTCTGATTTCCCTCAAGGGGAAAGAGCATAATCCTCTACCTTATTTTCTTTCCCAAACACACAAGAAAAATTAATTACCGAATTGGCTTAATCAATCCAAACTCATTCTTCCTTAAAGATTTTGATTCCCTTAAAGGAAATCATTGTCTTATCATAGAAGAGAACAAGCTTTGGAGAACCACCAAGCTTTTGCCTTCTTCGGTATGCTGTCTTTCAGAAACGTCTAGGTTTCTTATTCAGTCTTGGTCATGACCTCCAAGAATTGAAGAGCATATTCCCCTATTCTTCTGTCTTGCACCCTAGGATGTTCACAAGCCCCTAATTAGACTAGTTTTGAAAGCAGGAAAAGAAGACACACATTGTTTTGTGGGTTTGAAATATGGTCTTTGACAAACATATCTTCGACAAGAATCTTGCAAGCAAATAGTCTATCTATTTTTAGTGGGTTTTAAAAAGAGTCTTTGGCTAATGTCCTGCAAACAACAGTTAAGGTACAAGAAATCCAAAGGAACAGATCAAGACAAGCATGTTAGTGAAATCAAACAATCCAAAGATAAAAAAATAATGCTTAAAACTGAAACTATTGTCACAAGATTTCGCGCAAAATCTATGTCAGAGCCATGGGAAGAAATAGGTGCCACGTGAAGTTTTGCGTGCTCAGGCACTTTCTCACATAACATGCAAAGAATCTTCGCATGAAGATTCTAGATTCTCATGTGAAAATGAACAGTCTCGCGCAAAGATTCTCGAATCTATATGGAATAGTATGAATAGAGAACACAAAAAATGATTTTAAAAATGTAGAAAGAAGCCAAAAATTTTGATTTTCTCTACCCCATGGGGGGTGCCATAAATGTATATGTAAAAATGTGGCCTATTCTAACACACACACTTCAACATGGTCCTTATTTGCAGATTCATCCAGGAATGAACATTGGATTGTTCATTTGAAAATCAACCAGCAAGATGACCTGTTGCCTTCTATCTAAAGGGATTTTTCTTGTTAGATATCCTTAGATTTGAGGTGTTAAGAAACCAAACCCACTAAGAACGAAGGATTTAATATATGAAATTAATCTATATGATTGTACAAATTAATCTAGAATGAGAAATGCATTCTAATCTAGGAACAATTGAAACAAAACTAGATTAACCTATGCATATTAAGCTAAATGAATTTACACTAAGAATGCAAATTGTAGGCAAAAATGTGAGCAAATGTGAATATGAATTTCAATAGAAATTCGATGCAAATTCCAATTCATCCTCCCAAAATGAAGAGATGAGGGTCTCTTAAATAGATTTTCCTGGAATCCACCAATGGTTGAGATTGATTTCAATCAACGGTCAAGATTGAAGATGAAGTTCAATCATAAAGGAAGATTCCTAAATCAAAGGGAGTTAACTTGCTTAGATTTGAGTGTAAGAGTCAGTCAACTCAGATAGACTTTAGTGTCGGAGTGAGTGATCTAAGTCATTTCCAATTTGATCAATAATGAACTAGGAATTTCCCTTTTTGAACTAAAGAGAGATTTTGGAGAGATATTTTAATTTAATAAAATGAGATATGCTCTCATAAATATATTTTATTATTAATTAAATAATTCTATTTAATTAATTAGAGACACTTTTCTTATTTAATTAAATAACTTCATTTAATTAATTAGGAATGATTTCCCATTTAATTAAATAGCTTTGCTTAATTAATTAGAAGTAGCTTCTCCATTTAATTAAATAATTTTGTTTAATTAAATAAAAATAGGCATATTTATTAAATTAAATAAAATTTAATTCCATAGTACATTAGCCTTAGGAGATAATTTAATTTAATTAAAGTATAAATACTTAATAATTAAATTAAATCTTAATCAATAGGTTTAATGTGACTAATGTGAGTCAATACTATAGGAATTAAATAAAGAGTCTGATTAATGCAAATTTAGGTTTTTTACATTTGATAATTAAGTCAAGTAGCGAGTAGCAGAATAAGAATTTCCTAGTGACATAGGACTTTAGGATCGACCAGAAATAAACTAGCACTGGTGGTCATGATAATAAGCCAATTTTGGGGTATTACAATATCCACAATATCAAAGATAATCACAATATCCATCGGTCCTCATCAAGCAACCATATAAATCTCAATATCCATATCAATGATAAATCACCATATCCATTGGTTCTCAACAAGCAACCAAAAAGTATCTCAAAGTAATATTGATCGAAGACTCCAAAAATGGTCGAGTCAAAACATGTCACAACATGACATCATTGAGATAAAAAAAACCACTTTAGTCCCATTAAGGCAACTAGAAAGTAACCCAGGTATAACTGATTAATGACTCAAAAATGGTTAAGTCAAGTGTCTCAAATACATACACCTCAACTTCACACAAGAAGACTGGAAAGCAATAACAATCAGTAAATACAAACATCTCATAGAATATACCATCACATTGCCATGGTTGGGTTTAGAAAGATCGAGAATCAAAAGACATCATCATGACATCACAATCATAACCCTCGAGCCTCTGTTAGACGTCTTATAATTGGTCAACACTAGTCAACCCAAAAACCCAAAACAGATAGCATAGAGAAAACACAATGCAAGCACATGTTTTGGTTTGCTAAAATTACATAGTTGAATAAAGTGTGAAGGTTTCAGTTTCTGATTGCAAGTATACTTTAAGTGTATAAAAATTTTCATTTAATCTCGAAGTCAACCCTTTTATCTCTATAAACAAAACTTATCCAAACTCAACATAATAATTTACAATTTCATTAACATTGGTATCATCAATGATCATATCAGTTATACCCCTTGGTGTAACTCGATTATCAATTTAATAATTAATTAGACTACATAACTCTATGAATATTAGATTCACTAAAGCTCTCATTTTAAGGGTTTATTATCAAGTGAAAGACTCTCTTCTACCCTATAATTATTTCATATATATAGCTGAATCGATTAGGGTTTAACCCCATGTGATCTTAAAATCAACCCTTTCCAATGCCAATTCAATTAAATTAATCGAATTAATTAACACTTATTTCCAAAAGACTTCTCCCATTAAGACTTATCAACATTCAAGTAGATAGTTCATAGTTTCTCTAAAACTCGTGTTACCAATAATCATATCATTTTAACTCCATTGAATAACTTAATTATCAATTAAATTTAATTAATTCTAGCATTAATTAAATTAATTAATAATTACATAACTATGTTAACAAGTCAATGAATAACAATTGATTAATAATTTAGCAATAATTTCTTAAATTAAAAATCAACTACTTTCTAATTCCATTAATATTCAAATTAATAATCTAACAATAATTAACAAATTATTATTAAATTCAATAATTCAATTATCAACATTTTAAAAAATGTTAAAATCCAACACTGAATATATATATATATATATATATATATATATATATATAAAATATATTTAAAACGTAAATATATATACATATACATATATATATATAAATAAAACTCACAATATTATAAAAAGCTATTATAACCGAATTGCATCATATATTAAAATGAAAGTATAGCATCTGCATTTTTAAAACATGGCGTAGGCTTTAAAGCTGTTGCCAATCGCATATATTTGGTCGTGCGGTCCTGCCTCTATCACAGGGCCTGTGACAGCAGGCACAAACTGTTGGTAGTCTACAAAAAGGTAATGGGGTGGGGTAAACCCCCCCCCCCCCCCCCCCCCCCACCCCCCTCCCATCCTTTAATAAAAAAAATTTTAAAAACATTTTTCAAAATGTATATCACATGCACGATCCGAATTTCCAATAATGTATTTCCTCTGCAATTTTTAAAATATGTCACATTTAATTATATATATATATATATATATATATATATATATATATATATGTTCGTAGATCGCTAAAGAACACTATAACATTTTATATATAAATATATAGATGCAGATTTAAAATTTATATGTCTTTTTTTTAAAAAGAAAACATATAATAATTTTCTTAAACAAGAAGGGCTTCCCAAATCTATAATCTAAAAATTTTCCATTTAAAATAATTGTTCTCTAAATTTACCCATTAATCCATCTAATAGGTTTGTTCGTATGCATCTGAAAACCCTAGCCCCATACATTCCTCAGATCTACGCATAAGAAGTTTTTTCATAAAGATTTTAAATATCCATGACAAGAATAAAACAACTAGAACATTCACACATAGAATCCTCAGAAAGTATTTAGAAGACACGAAGAAGACTGGAAGTGCAAGAAGTGAAAATGACATATTGAAAATTCACAAGTGTCTACCTGGACATTGATGCTAATCACTTCTCAAAAATTGCATAGTAAGCTCCTTCCTTCGCCAACGTTCCCTGGGTCCTCCACACGCACTCCTTATGCTTCTAGGAGTGCCTGAATATAAAGAACTCTCAGGAAGCACCTAGAATGTCTCTAGAAACAACTAGAAGGTGTTGACAACTAAGCATGAGTCTTTTCCAACCTTTTAGATGAGTCACAAGGTTGTAGACACCATGTGCTTAATTAGTGCACTAACTCATGTGTTGTTGACAAATGTGCAATCAAAAGGTGCATTTACTCCTAGGCAAGCTTATAACTTTTATTTTTATTCTTTTATTACTTTTTATTATTATTATTATTTATTTATTACTTTATTAGTATTTTTATTATTATTAATTTTAATTTTTTTTCTCAATTAATTCTCATTTAATTAATTAAAATGAAAATATCTAAAGATCATGATATTATATTAAGTTTTCCCAAATAATTAATTTATCAATTAAATTTATTTATTTAAGACTTAATTAATAAAAAATTCACCATAGACCTCCAAGATAAAATATGAAAACCCATCATAGAACAATCCATACAAAATCAATCTAAAGGGTTAAAAATCATGAATTATGTCATCCGACACATTCGGAAGGTAAAATATCTCAGATACTTGTCCTACCTCTCTAGGACAAAAACGTTTAAGGGTTTAGGATTTGGACTTGATAATTTATCTCCCTTCTCTTACCATTGAGATAATGCAATAGGTACTGCTCATCCTAGCAATTCAGGGAAGTCGATACCCGATACCTACAACCTGCATAAAAACCATGTATTTACATACAATACATATATATATATATATGCTAAGCTAAACAGGCAATGGAAGGAAGTGGTGCATCATGTATATCCCAACTAGCAGGTGACTACGACTCCCTTCCTTAACAACATTAGTAATGCCATACATAAGAACAACACGCACACCATACACATGCAAGTATGGGCTAAGTATCCATAGTAAAACACATGTGATAATAAACCATCTAAGTAATCATCATCAATAACTAAAAATAATGTAATAATCATCATGCATATATGAAATGTAGAGTCTAAGTAATCTCATCATACATCAACTAAATCCATAGCACAATATCTGATAGTCTCAAAACAATGCTACTAACCATCAAAATAAAACTAGTCTAACATAGTCTGACAATAATAGCAACAATATGTCTAGAAAAATGTAAACAAGGGAAGGCACTACATCCACCCCCCCTTGGATTAGGCTTACTCCTAGAAGCCTACAAGAAAAGTAAAGCTAAGAACTTACTGTTCAGGTCCCATTGAACCCTTTCCCCCTGTAGGAGAATATGATTCCACTAATGACACTACAACACACTTAGAGAAATATGATTCTAGTTTAATGATAAACCAAAAACCATATTGATCCAACATTCATTCTTTTAACAACTACTAAAACAAATCCCATAATACATTCTAAACAAGATCAACATAATGCTCGTAAAGATAAAGAAAGGCATACTACCTTAAAACATAGATAAAAGATACATGTTTTTGCAACTAGAATAAGTTTCAATTTTCAGTTTTGCCCTTGTTTAAGTTTTAGCATAATTTCAGGTTTGAAACCTAAGTGTTGAAGTATGCAAGTAATAGTTTAGGTTCTATTTTAGTTCACCTAGTTTCAAGTTTTCAGTTTGAAATAGATACACATAATAGTTCAAGGTCCTTGTTTTGTTCCAAAATACCTAGAGCTCCCAATGTAGAAACTCAGGCTCTGATACCAAATGTAATGCCCTGCCAAGGGATCCAAAGAATTAACCTAAAATTTTCACTAAGTTTGGTAACATTTTTTTGAATTTTTTTTAAATCATGAAAGTTAAACCATTTACATCATACACATGATAACGGAAGCAATAGCAACAATTCAAGTGAAAGTAACATAAATATACATAACAAGTTACATTCTTTTAAGGATCCCTTAATGTTGAATCACATCTAAATTGACTATTATTAATGAATCCATCTAATCCACATAAAATAATAATGAAAAGTCCAATGTTCATTAATTACATTTTTGAATGCTCAATCATCCACTGTACATGTCACAGGGTATGAAAGGCTTAAAAGAATATACATATGTTTAAATAAAGTACAACATCATCCAAATTCTAATCCATGATGCAATAACATAAATGAAACCATATATCATACATGATACATTATCATAAGAGATAACCATAAATCACCACATAATTAACTAAGTGCACAGTTCCTCCCAACCGTAAATAGCATCATTAGACCATCATGGGTCCTAGCCATCCCCCTGTGCGTAACATTCCAAATCACCAAAGAGATCATTGATATTATCAAATGGGAATGTTACTCCTAAAAACATACTATATCATATGCAAAAAGTAATCTAACATGCAAAATAAAGCATAGAATAACATCATCTAACATATGCTAATCATCAATATAAGGATACATGTCCACCATCATAAAGAATGCATCAACCACAATGTCTCAAACAGATCTCAAATGATAAGAGTGATAAAGCACTACCACCCAACTGCATGGAACCTAAATGGTCCACTCCCACTGTGCTAAGGAGATAATCTCAAGTCCCAAATAGGCTATCAATCACATAGCACAAATACTCTCTAAGTCCAAGAATCCTAAAAGTATACTAACTCAAAGGTTCCAACACAAAACTGACATCTAATCCCAGAGGCACAACAAAGACATGTAGGAAACCTACTATGCAAGCGGAAAAGTGTCATCGCACGGATCATGCTAGAATTACCCTGGTAGTCTCTCAATAGACCCCAGGCCCCTAGTGATCCCTATGCAGCCACTAGTATCCTCTCATACTAACGAGGCATACTACGAAATGCAAGGTCACAACCAATTGTTCTCTCTACTCCCATACTAGTCTGTACGAGCACTCAAGGCATGGTGCGAGAACAAATAATTATCTTATTAGGTTCATTTAATCCCCATTTAGTGTAAATATTTTCACTTATTAAATAACTTACAATGAGTTACCTTGGTAGCCACTTAGGGTCCTGGCCCCCATTGCAAGTTAGTTCTAAAAACTACAAGTAGATAACCTACACTAAGCTCACAAAATCACCTCAGTCCTATACAAGTGACTAGAAAAATAATAAAAGATAATCGACAATAATAACATCAAATATCCACAATATCAAAGATAATAACAATATCCATCAATCCTAATCAAGCAACCGTACAAATCTCAATATCCATATCAATGATAGATCACCATATCCATTGGTTCTCAACGAGAAACCAAAAGGTATGTCAAAGTAATACTGATTGAAGACTCCAAAAATGGTCAAGTCAAAACATGTCACAACATGACATCATTAAGATCAAAACAAACACTTAAGTCCCATTAGGGCGACTGGAAAGTAAAACAAGTATAACTGATCGATGACTCAAAAATGGTTAAGTCAAGTGTCTCAAATACATACACCTCAACTTCACACAAGAAGACTGGAAAACAATAACAATCAGTAAATACAAACATCTGATAGAACATACCATCACATTACCATGGTTGGGTTTAGAAAGATCAAGAATCAAAAGACATCATCATGACATCACAATCATAACCCCCAAGCCTCTAGTAGACGTCCTATAACTGGTCAACACTAGTCAACCCAAAATAGATAGCATAGAGAAAACACAATGCAAGCACATGTTTTGGTTTGCTAAAATTACATAGTTGAATAAAGTGTGAAGGTTTCAGTTTTTGATTGCAAGTATACTTTAAGTGTATAAAATTCTTTGTTTAATCTCCAAGTCAACCCTTTTATCTCTATAAACAAAACTTATCCAATCTCAACATAATAATTTACAATTTCATTAACATTGGTATCATCAATGATCATATAAGTTATACCCCTTGGCGTAACTCGATTATCAATTTAATAATTAATTAGACTACATAACTCTATGAATATCAGATTCACTAAAGCTCTCATTTTAAGGGTTTATTATCAAGTGAAAGACTCTTTTCTACCCTATAACTATTTCATATATATAGTTGAATCGATTAGGGTTTAACCCCGTGTGATCTTAAAATCAACCCTTTCCAATGCCAATTCAATTAAATTAATCGAATTAATTAACACTTATTTCCAAAAGATGTCTCCCATTAATACTTATCAACATTCAAGTAGATAGTTCATAGTTTCTCTAAAACTCGTGTTACCATTAATCATATCATTTTAACTCCATTGAATAACTTAATTATCAATTAAATTTAATTAATTCTAGCATTAATTAAATTAATTAATAATTACATAACTATGTTAACAAGTCAATGAATAACAGTCGATTAATAATTTCTTAAATTAAAAATCAACTACTTTCTAATTCCATTAATATTCAAATTAATAATCTAACAATAATTAACAAATTATTATTAAATTCGATAATTCAATTATCAACATTTTGACAATGTTAAAATCCAACACTGAATATATATATATATATATATATATATATATATATATATATATATATATATATATATATATATATATATATATATATATATATATATATATATATATATATATATATATATATATATATATAAAATTATTATTATTAAATCATATATTTAATATATTTAAAACCTAAATATATATACATATACATATACATATATATATATATAAATAAAACTTACAATATTATAAAAAGCTATTATAATCGAATTGCATCATATATTAAAATAGTGTATGTTGATAAAATGAAAGTATAGCATCTGTGTTTCTAAAACATGGCACAGGCTTTAAAGCCACTGCCAATCGCATATATATTCAGATGTGCGGTCCTACCTTTGTCGGAGGGCCTACGATGGAAGTCGCAATACCTACGACAGCAGGCACAGACTACTGGCAGTCTGCAAAAAGGGGATGGGGTGGGGTAAACCCCCCCTGCCCCCCACCAATCCTTTAATAAATATTTTTTTTAAAAACATTTTTCAAAATGTATATCGCGTGTGCAATCTAGATTTTCAATAATGTATTTCCTTTGTGATTTTTAAAATATGTCGCATTTAATTTTATATATATATATATGTGTGTGTGTGTGTGTGTGTGTGTGTGTGTATGTATATATATATATGTATATGTATATACATATATGTATATATATATATATTCACAGATCGATAAACAACACTATAACATTATATATATACATACATACATATATATATATACATATATATATATATATACATATATATATATATATATATACATACATATATATATATATATATATATATATATATATATATATATATATATATATATATATATATATATATATATGTAGATTTAAAATTTACATGTATTTTTTTAAAAATATAAACACATATTAATTTTCTTAAACAAGAAGGGCTTCCCAAATCTATAAGCTAAGAATTTTCCATTTAAAATAATTGTTCTCTAAATTTACCCATTAATCCATCTAATAGGTTTGTCTATACACATCTAAAAACCCTAGCCCCATAGATTCTTCAAATCTACGCATAAGAAGTTTTCTCATAAAGATTTTAAATATCCATGACAAGAATAAAACAACTGGAACATTCACACATAGAATCCTCAGAAAGTATTCAGAAGACACGAAGAAGACAGGAAGTGCAAGAAGTGAAAATGACATATGCAAAATCCATAAATGTCTACTTGGACACTGATGCTAATCACTTCTCTGCAAAAACTATAGAGCAAGCTCCTTCCTTCTCCAATGTTCCGCGGGTCCTCCAAACACACTCCCTAAGCTTCTAGGAGTGCCTAAATATAAAGAACTCTTAGGAAGCATCTAGAATGTCTCTAGAAACAACCAGAAGGTGTTGACAACTAAGCATGAGTCTTTTCCAACCTTCTAGATGAGTCACAAGGTTGCAGACACCATGTGCTTAATTAGTGTGCTAACTCCTGTGTTGTTGACATATGTGCAATCAAAAGGTGCATTTACTCCTAGGCAAGCTTATAACTTTTATTTTTATTCTTTTATTACTTCTTTTTATTATTATTATTTATTTATTACTTTATTATTATTTTTATTATTATTAATTTTAATTTCTTTTTCTCAATTAATTCCCATTTAGATCATGATATTGTATTAATTTTTCTCAAATAATTAATTTATTAATTAAATTTATTTATTTAAGACTTAATTAATAGAAAATTCACCATAGACCTCTAGGATGAAATATGAAAACCCATCATAGAAGAATCCATACAAAATCAGTCTAAAGGGTTAAAAATCAAAAATTATGTCATCCAACACATTTGAAAGGTAAAATATCTTAGATACTTGTCCTACCTCTCTAGGACAAAAAGGTTTAAGGGTTTAGGATTTGGACTTGAGAATTTATCTCCCTTCTCTTACCATTGAGATAATGCGATAGGGTATGCTCATCCTGGCAATTTAGGGAAGTTGATACTCGGTACTTGCAACATGCATAAAAACCATGCATGTAAATACTATATATATATATATATATATATATATATATATATATATATATATATATATATATATATATATATATATATATATATATATATATATATATATATATATATATATATATATATGCTATAAGCTAAACAGGCAATGGCAGGAAGTGGTGCATCGTGTAGATCTTGACTAGCAGGTGACTACGACTCCCTTCCTTAACCACATCAATAATGCCATGCATAATAACAACACGCACACCATACACATGCAAGTATGGGGTAAGTATCCATAATAAAACACATGTGATAATAAAGCATCTAACTAATCATCATCAATAACTAAAAATAATGTAATAATCATCATGCATATATGAAATGTAGATTCTAAGTAATCTCATCATACATCAACTGAATCCATAGCACAATATCTGATAGTCTCGAAAAAATGCTACTAACCATCAACATAAAACTAGTTTAACATAGTCTGACAATAATAGCAATAATATGTCTAGAAAAATGTAAACGAGGGTAGGCACTGCATCATCTTTATCTAACCAACAATTAATTAATAAGTGGTAAGGTTGTGTGTAAGGAGTACAATAAAGATCAATTTTATAATTAATCTTTTATTTGGAGCTATTTTCTTGAATATGGGTCACCCAACAAGAGAGTGCATACAAGTTTTGACAAGAGTTAGTTGATATGAGACCACTCTAGAACCCACAATAGGAGACCTAGGCAAGGCCTGCAAGGTCTTTGTAGTGATTGATGGTCATCAAGTTGAGCACCAAGCTATACATATTGGGGCTATAGATGGGGACAGATAGATAGCTAACATGGGAACTCAATCACATTTTTTTTCGATGAACCCTCACACTTTCATGTAGAGACCTAGACTAGGGTAGGGTCTAGTGGGATTGTAATGACAAGGTCATGGCTCCATGGGAGGATTCAGCTCAAATGAAGACTTGGTACCCATACCTTTCTAATGAACTCTAGGAGGAGGTTCATGCTTGGGGGGGAGGATGTGAGACCTCACTGCGACCTGTCATAGCATAGATATTTTACTTGCATTTTGATATTTGGGACTTTGATATTTTGATATTTATTCAAGACTTAGATAGATAGTGGCTTGTTTTATCTATTTATTTTGACATAACAATAGTATTTTGCATCTATGATATGTAGTAAGAACATAATATTGTGTATAGAATGATTGAACACATAGCGATGCAACTTTATGATATGATAGAATTAGATTATAATGTGATGTGAAATATTAATTTGATTGTGATGATTTATGATATGCAGATTTCGATATTTTAACTTTTTGAATGAATTATTTGAAATAGCTAGGAAAGGAAATTTAATTTGGACTATGATGGATTTCATAAAATTTGAAATTATATGCATATATTTTATATGACCTCCTTGGAATACTGATGCTCTAGTTTAATGTGTAGGAAATGGAACATGGAAATTCTTGGGGGACAAGTTCCAAACTTATGTGAACACAGTTTAACCAAGGTGAATCTTTGGAAGATTTGAAAGCCTCATTATGATGTATTTTATTTCATAAATGTAAGTTTTCTTATATGTAGGAATGTTTAATCATAAAGATGCATTAGGGACATGTTATGGTGATGTGGAATGTGCTTTAATGTGTCACTTGACATTTGTGGATTTGGTGTACAATGACATGTCATCTAGGATTTTGGTTATGGTGGCATTTTACCCTAAAACTAATTAACCTACTAATGATTAAGTAAACCCACTTGACAAGGGGCAGGATGGGTCACAATCAAAGGAAATTCGACATTGGACTTGGCTAGAGTTTTAAGGGTTCATTAAGTGGTCCCAAGGTGTCTTTTATGTGAAATTGAGTTGCCCAAATGATAGTAAAACATGTTTGGTACCTAATTTTGACCATGTTAGTGCCTAAGTAGCTTAGGGGTTCCCTTTAGTCATGCATCCTTCCATCAATTCGAAATTGGAGTTTTAACATGTGTTTTCTCCCATGTTTCCACTAAGTCAAATATAGAAAATTTAGAGGGAGACAAGTTTGTAAGAGGAAGTGGCTTGGTGTCTTTGCTAAAATAGTTAGTGGGAAGGCCTTATTAGAGAGTCTTGGATAAACTAGTTGGGTGT